>JANHFK010004015.1:24205-38887 GCA_036250565.1 Sibynophis collaris | reverse complement strand
ATATTTTATCTACTTGTGAAGTTCACTCCCCCTCCCCTCCCCCCCTCAAAAAACCCCATGCAAGATAATTTACCATGATATGCTTCAGTGGCCCACACCTTTTTTAAATAGCTGATGTTTTGTCTCAGTTTATTCTCCTAATGGAAGCAAATCGATGTAGGTGGCTAAATGCAGATCAGAAAGAAAATTGTCCATAGATAGGTCTCTTCCCAGTAAAGATTTTTGGAAATAGAGGAGAGAAAAGGAAGTTAGGTTCAAAATCTGTAACTTAACTATGTTACTTTACTACAAATAAGGATGATGTTTCTGCCCTACATGCAGATGTTAAATAGAAGTCTGGAAAACTTGGCTTTCTTGCCTTCTTTACCCATCCTTCTCAATTAGATTAGGAGTGTATTTTATATACCAGTATTCAGTGATGGCTGATCTACCTGTAAATGCTACTTCATTTGAAACATATTTTACAGACAAATTTCTCAAGGCGAGAAATATTAGATTGCCATTTAATGAAATGGAGCCTTCCTGTGTCTACGTACGGATTTATTGCTTGTTATCCTCGGCATTATGAGTAGACAATGTAATGCTTTCTGAGAATGAAGATTTGACAGAACTCCTACTTTATTTTTCATATCTTCCTGAACATTCCCACATTTTTTTTTAAATGCTGCAAACAACTAATATCGTAAGAGGAATAAAGGAGGAAAACATAATTAGGATTACATTTATATACAGCCATCGTGACACATCTTTATAGGGTAAACCATTGTTTTCCTATGGTTTAATGTTGCAATTCCACAAGAGGCAAAGACAAAAAGGCATTAATTAATGCAAATTAAAGCTGATACCTAGCAGCATCCCAGGTAGCTAACTTTTACAGGTAATTTTTTTTCCTGTTTCTCCTCAAGCAGCATTAATCAACATTCATTCTTTCTAATACATCAGTGACATCCAATCTTTATAAGTGGCTGGATGGATTTTGAATCACTCAGAAAATCTTCACTCTTGGTACTTTTCAATACATCTATGAAAGATCTAGAATAGCACCTGAAATAGATACATGATTTTGCTTGGAGGATGGCAGAATTGGTTCTGTGTTGAAGGTACAGAGTAGTATTTGCCAAGCATTCTGCCTAGCCAAGAAACCTAGAAATGTCTGTCACGCAAAATCTGTGCATTGCAGTTAATGGGGAGGGGGGCAATCTGGCTAAGGGCAAAAGATAAGTCGCAGTTTTCCAGTTCGCCGTTATCTGATTTGTGTTAGACTATGAAGAGGGGAATTTTGGTTTATGGTTACAAGTAGGTCATATGTTGATGTGGGTCATAAGATGAAATAAATGTGACTTAATTGATCTAGTAGAAATGGAATACCTATATTGTAAAAAAAAATTGGATCTTGTTGAACAGATGAGTTTAGGCATCATTGTAATGGTGGCCCAAGAAGAGAAGAATTCTAGAAGTATATTGAGGAATTATGTAACATATTCTTTTTAACTGGAAAATAATCAAAATATTGTTTCTGGTAGCAACTTTATATGTGTGGTTGCTTCTTTGCCAAATCATTTGGAGCATGGCCTTTTCAGATAGGGCCTGAATGAAAGAAGAATCAGAAAAAAAGAACCAGTTTGCTTGCTGTTCCTTTACAGGCACCTGGACACTTATTCTTGTGCTGTTCCTAAGATTTTGTTCTCTATGACCATCTCATCTCTCCACTTTCTATCTCTGCTTTCTATTTCATTCCACTACTTGTCTTTCCAAAGAATTACCACTAACAAAAAAAGACTGCGCAAATCTTGAGCTACTTGGTATAGTACCTAAAAATTTGAATGAAATTTAACTTCATCCCCAAAATGATGATGCAAACAGAAGCTCAAACTAATAGATTTCATTTTATTCCAAAAGCTGATACTGTAAAGGTATAGGTCTAAATGAATCTATAACTACTCAAATATCCTTTGTTTTACCTTTTGCATAACAAATGTCACTTCACTTGAATTCTCATAAATTCTAAGAGTGCTTTGCATAAAACTGGCACAACTCTGACTATGGTATCTCTGCATCCAACGATTAGGGTGAAAACAAATGTTTTGCGATTTACAGCTCTTGTAAATCAGCCCCTTATCTACCCCCTTCCTAGTTCCCTTACATGATTAGCTATTACCTCTGTTGATATCCAAACCACCAATTTACTCTTAAATCAGCCCACATCTTTCCTCAGCCAATGTGTTAACTATCTCAAACTATTTGTAATTTCAAAAATATTTTTTGGTGCTATATCTACAAGCCTTTGTAGCATCCAGATATAAATCAGTAAAATCAACTTGTGCCAGTTGCGCCCAGACCTCTGACAGGAATGTCAGAGATTGATATTCTGTCCATTCTATAACTTCAAAACATCCAGTTTGGGATTTTATTGTTTTGCATCTTGAGATATGATATAGAATTGGCTGCATTGTTTTAAAAAGAACCACACATGATGTTTCTTTTGTTAGTGCTCCATATTGAAGGGCAGTTTATTTTTTTTAATTATTCAGGAAAATAATAGTGACATCGTCTTAATCAATAGAAATTAAGAAGTACAATTCCTTTGTATGTTCTTTCCTCTTCTGCCCTTATGCAACTAAGCAGTAAAATATTTACAGTTAATTCAGATTTGTTTGGCCTGCACATTCAAGCTGAGTATTACACATTAGAAGATCTTGATGAAAACACAACTTTCCTTCAGTTTCCTTTATATAGTTTCACTGTAGAAGCAGGGAGCAGATTAATATGTTTTAGATGTTCCTTTCTTTTTTCATTTCCTTCCTTCAAAAGGATTCTGAAACTTAAATACTTAAAAAGTTAAGAAATACTTGGTAATGGAATTTTTCCCATTTTAATTTATTTTATTTGAAATGAGAGAGTTCTGCCCTGTTGTGCAACAGGAGCAGAGTAATTGCATACTTGTCTTACAACTATGTTCTCAGAACCTCTCGGGTTTTTTATATACCTGTGAGCAACTAAAGTACTATGTTTTTTCTTCCATTAGCCCAGCTCCTTTATTGGTCCAATTCCAAAACAGACCAATTACCACAATTTTAAATAAATTCATCTTTGTTCCAGCATTCTCCAAATGAAGAGTAAAAATGTGTAAGGCGTGCATGGTATTCTGTAGTAAGGAAAGGGTTAACGAAGCAAGCTTGCACTTTGCTTATGCTAGAGTTTCTAAGGTGTTTTGGCACATTCCCCAGACCTACCCCTGAAGGTAAACATCAAGGTGCAGGAGGTGATATCATTCTGTGCAGACTTCAGTCTTTGTTGCTCACTGCTTTGCACAACTTATAGCTCACCAGACCCCAGTGGAATAAATGCTTCACCAGAGTTTCGAGACATGATTAAAAGGCTCAAGAAGGCTCTGAGAGAATTTCCTTTAATGGGGAACTGTGTGAGTGAGTATAGTGGGTGAGTTTCTCCTTTTTGTTTACCTTATCAGTTGATGAATTTACTTTGGTAGCATATTTCTCGAAAGAGCGCATGAAAGAGATTCACGTCCATGGGAACTAGAAACGACTCTGTTCTGAACGTATCAATCCAGGCAAATTTGTTTATAGAGATTACTATTCCATAACAGGAATTCTTCCTTCAAATTAAGCAACTGTTAGGTGGGGTTGTTTTGAATGGAGCCACTGTAGTGGAGTTAATGAGAGCAAAGAGCAAAGTTTGTTAAACAGAAAGCATTTTCCATACTTGCAGTTCCCAAAGTGAATTTACAACTCCACAGTTTTTAAGTTTTGAATGTGCAAAATTACTTGGGCTAACCTTTTAATGGTTTCACTTTTTGTGTAATTTGTTATGTTTACACTGTTCTGCCGCATGTTAATAAAATATCAACACTGATAATAAGATGAGACTTTTTAACTTCACCTTTTTATCAGTACTAACCTCTGTGGATGACTTTATGTCAGCATTATAAAATTCCTTGAATGTGGTAATGTATACGTGTGTGTTGATAATGTTATTGTGTTGGGCTGAAATTGCAGGGGTACTAAGTATTTCTTTTTAATATTGCAAGATGTTCAGCTGGAATCTTGGACTCTGATCAGTTGTGTTCAGTGATGGGGTCTATATTCTTTACTGTAAATCCTGTGTAATGTTTGTAAGGCACATTAACTCTTCTAATTTAATTGACGCTCCTTTGTCTTTGTTCCACGCTAAGTTTTTAAGTGTGGCATAAATAACTACAACTACTATCATTGTTTGTACAGTTTAGAATGCTTGCCTTATGTATTTTAAAGCATTCTAGAAGCTCTTCTGGATTTTGTTTTGTTTTAATTTCTTTTAACACAGTTCATTAAAGATACCGTAACTGACATTAGCAGGCAGGTAAACTATACTTTGTTTTTGTTTCAGTCAAGTGCCTGACGAGAAAACAAAACCTGTGGAAAATGGGTCCCCTCCAATTCCAACTTCTGCATTTGAAAAGCAGGACATTGACAGCCCTACATTCCACACTCGAGAAATATTACAGTTGGAAGATGAGAGAGAAGAAATGTCTGATTCTTCTGACATGAGTGCCTGCAGTGCTACCTATAGTAACTTGGGTAAGTACCCTCCCTCTGCACAGAATATAAATTGTGGCTTGGTTATTGGCTGAGTTCACAGACTATACTAGGCCACAACAGTATTAGGCAACATCTATTGGATTTGTTTGTTCAAGTTATATACACTTATAGGTCATGATTTCTGGCAGTTCACAACAATTATGCAGTATAGCAATACAACATTCACAGAAAAATTATATTAAAAGCACATAAAGTTGCTTCTTCACCAGATCTCCCAGTTTGTCACTTTTCCCTTTTAGAGCCAGAGATATTTCATTCTTCTCCCCTATTCTAGCAAAACAAGTGTAATTGAAATAATTGCACATTCTCCCCTTCATTATCCAGTTCTTCTGCTTCCTTTATTGGTTTCCTTTTGTTGAATTATCGGTAGTAAACTTCTTGGAGCAGGGATATTTTGTGTTCTGTAAAGGGGCTCTGCATGCAATATAAGCAAATGTAATTGTGGCCATAATTAGGTTGTGTGGAGTATCATGCTTTAGTTTGAGAAGTGATTTGCTAAACCAGCTTGGCTTGCCATATGAGATTGCAACTTCCCAAATCTCCAGTCAGCAAGGCAAACAGCTTTCTTTCAGTTAATCTCTGTTCAGCAAAATACATTCTTCAAAATAGTGTCATACGAAAAAGATGGGGCTTGGCAAAAAATATTGCTTTGGGGAAGACAGGATTACAAGGCATAAAAGGAATGTATAGGGGAAAAACACCCAGCACATGAACTGCTGCCGAGCTCAAGGGAAGGCTTTTTAGCTGAATTGAGAGTATAACTGGTGAGATGTAAAGAGAAAAGAGCTACATTATCCTGGGTGAAGTCCACAACGCTTCCTTTTAGCGCAGTACATATGGTTTTGAAAAAGAGGCAAAACAAGTTGAGATGTGTGCTATTCACTTCTTGAACAATATTATAGGATTCAATTCCAAATATTAGATTGTCATAAGGTGTCTAATGTTTTGCTGCATACAGCTGTTAAAAGAAGGTGACATAACTTATATGGTACATTTAAGCTACATTCTATGTAAAGCAAATATGGTTTGCATCTTCAAAGCAATAATGCACAATAGTATATGGTTATAATTGGAATCTTATTTGATTGTCTCCCATTTGGAAGAAATGGGAGGGGTTTGTTATAAAAGTACTCTTATTTCCTGGCCAGCTACCTAACTATAAAATGCTGACGTATGCTACCCTTGAGTCATCCAAAAATTGTTTTGTTATTCCACAGGGCAATCCAGAGCAGCAATGATGCCTCCAAAGCATCCCCGGCAACTCAAGGGAGCTTTGGAGGATGCCATTGCATTTGGGGGAATATCCGATCCAGAAATATCAGCCATCTTAAATCCCACCCCACCTCCCCTGCCAAAGAAGACCATTTTGAGAGCACACACTGAACCCCTCCCGAAAGACCTCCAGAAGCAGGCTGTTGAAAGTGGCCTCTGTGTGATGGCTAACCCTACCTATGACATCGACACCAACTGGGAAGGGAGCAGCATCTGCTCTTCTGTCAGCTCAGAATTCAAGGCAATGGACAATGAATCTGGGGATTCTCTGGGCAGAGCCCCAGAAAAGGCAGCTTCCCCTAGCACCAACCTCGCTGCTATCAGTACAAAGAAGAGCGGTTCCACTAGCATGGAGTCTGTCTCCGTTAGGCCTGTTACCCACAGTAAGCAGGGCAAAGCTGGCCCAAAGCCCCATCAGCAAGCGCTTTATAGAGGAATTGAAAACAGAGAAGAGGTCGTGAGCAAGATCAGAAGCCTTCACGCAGATTCACTGAAGAAACTCTCTGTCAGATGTGAGGATCTTTTTATGGCCGGACAGAAAAATCAACTTCGATTTGGGGTAGACAGTTGGTCGGACTTCAGATTAACCAGTGACAGGCCGTGCTGTGAGGCAGGAGACGCTGTGTACTACCCTGCTTCTTATGCGAAAGATTCACTCAACAATTATGCAGTCAAGGTAATGAAGATCTTTCAGTAAGAGCCATTCTGCTGCTAGGTTTAATCGCTTTGGTTAGCATTCTATATATAAGTTCATGCAATAAAGCCCTTTTTATAACTTTTATATTCCATATGTTTACAGGATGTTCCCAGGAAAAGTCTTCCAATAGGCCTTCAAAGACCTATTCCTTCTTTTTAGTGTGAATAATTTGACATTGAATCTCTAGCTGCTTGGTTTATTTCTATTACAAATCATTTATTTGTAATAGAAATAGTTTTCTTGTTACTGTTTGCTTTCTACAAAATATGCGTGAGGGAGGGATAGATTGTAGCAGATAAAGAAGATGTTGCCTTAGTACCTTTAGCTTCAGCAAATACAATACATTGCTGAATTAGGTCTCCTTTTCTGCTCAAGCCTCTTCAGAATCCTTTATGGATCACTTTTCAATAGCTGCTTTTCTTTGTATGTAAAGAGGCACAGGTGGATGTGTTTTCAAATAACAGTTTTTCATTAACTTACTTGAAACCTAGTTTTCTTTTCATTCTTTTTTTCCATGCCTTCAGATTTGTAAGAGCAGAGCTAAAGAATCCCAGCAGTATTACCACAGTTTGGCCATTCGCCAGAGTTTGGCTATTCATTTCAACATACAGCAGGATTGTGGCCACTTTCTGGCAGATGTACCTGTTCGTCTCCTTCCATGGGAAGATCCGAATTCACCTGAAGAAGAGGCTGAGGCTGAACAGAAGAGCGAAGAGAGCCTCTCTTCGGAGGACGTTTCCCAGGACAGTGCAGGTCTCCAAAGCACCATCAGCAAACAGCGCAGCAGAGTTGTTGTTATTACCCGGGAGGTTCCCTACCTATCAGTGGCTGATTTTGTGCGAAATTCTGTGGAGCACCACTCTAGATGTCCCGATGTGTATGAAAGACAAGTGTGCCTACTACTCTTACAGTTGTGTTCCGGTCTAGAGCACCTAAAACCCTATCACATCACCCACTGTGATCTGCGCTTGGAGAATCTTTTGCTGGTAGGCTGTCGGCCAAGCAAAAGCCTTCTGAACCCTGACTCGGCGGAGCTCAACCCCAGTGCTGCTTGCCCCACCCGGCTTTTGGTGAGCAATTTCTCCCAAGCCAAGCAAAAGAGTCATATGGTGGATCCAGAGATTCTGAAGGATCAGTCCCGCCTCGCCCCAGAAATCATCACCGCCATGCAGTATAAGAAATGTGACGAGTTCCAGACTGGCATCCTCATTTACGAAATGTTGCACCTGCCCAACCCTTTTGATGAGAATCCAGAGCTGAAAGAGAAGGAGTACACTTGGGCTGACTTACCCCAAGTCCCTCGCCGGTCACTTTATTCCCTGGGGCTTCAGAAGCTGGCTGCTTGCCTGCTGAACCCCAACCCATCCGAAAGGATCCTAATCTCTGAGGCCAAGGGTGTCCTCCAGTGTTTGCTTTGGGGTCCTCGGGAGGATTTGTTTCAGAGTCTCAGGGCCTCTGCTAAACCTTCCCAAAGGGAGGCCGTGCTCCAAAACTGGCTGGACATCAAACGGACCCTGTTGATGATTAAGTTTGCCGAAAAGTCCTTGGACAAGGAATGTCAAGTCAGCCTTGAGGACTGGCTTTGTTGTCAGTATCTGGCTTTTGCCACTATAGACTCGCTCAGTCGCATAGTAAAAATTATGCGGCAGCATTAGTTTCCTAGGAGTGGTTGCTTCACTTGGATAAGCCCAAATCCTTTCCTTGGCACAAGTTTCATGCTGGGTTAACATTCTTATCTAGGTCTTGAGGTCACCAGCACTGAGCAAACAGATTTCGACAGGAAGTTCCATTTCCAGTCTTGCACGCATGGGAGAGGTCTGAAAACCATCACACCGCTGTGAGTGGGCGAGGAAGGTGAAAATGTAGTAAGGAAGCCATTATTTCTGATATGCCTGTTCTGAAGCAGAGTTGCTATAATGACTGCAAACAGAAATGAGTCGTCCCCAATCGAGCACCAAAATCTAAAAAAAATATGACCTCCCGACCCAGTGATCTTTGTCAGCTAATTCCCGTTTTTAATCCAATTTACTAGACACATTTCCTGGATGCATAGCTTTTACAGGATTTGGGAGGAGGGTCACATTCTTGATCTAGGAGAGAGGGCAGTGATTTAATGGTACTCACTGCCTATTGAATAATTATCTTTCTTGATAACAGAAAAAAAAAGTTATAGAATTGAGGGGTGGAAGAATAGAGGTGGTTTTCCCACTCAGATTTAACCCCTATCCACACCCTTTCTCTGAGTTCTCTTTGTAAATGTATTTTTGCTTTATTTTGTCATTTTTATCTGATTTTTCAGATTTAGTCATCACTTCAATATACTGCTAACTACTTCCTTTAATGCAGTGAGCATGATCAGTTAAGATTATTGATGAAGTGTTAACTCATAATGTTGCTAACTACGTGCAGCATAAGAACCTGAAGGGCAACTGAAGCCCACACATATTAAAAAAAAACCCTGTCCTTGTATTCTTACCCAATTCATGTATATATTAAATCAAGGGTAGCTTGGTTTTTGAAAAGTATTCAGTATTGCACTGCCATTTTCCAAAGCAAAGTGAAAGCCAGCTATGCTGACAGCTGCAAATATTTCTTAAAGCTCAGCTTGTGTGATAAGTAAGATGCACAGCTAGAGATAGGCTTTCCACAGCCATGGTTCTGGGAAGGAAGTGGTCACAGGAGCAAATACACTGTGTGAGTTCTCTGAGAGCTGATTGTTTGGGCAGACACAATTAAATTGTAGCCCATTGCAGCTTCCTTTGGAATTGACCTCATAGCTGCTATCAGGATTTTTAAGTGATTACTTTTGAAATTCCAAAATTGTAGAGATATCACTGACTCTTATTGATTCTGAAGATGTTTTTGCACATGAAGGTGACTTTAATAGAGAAATATAACTGCCTGACGGTGTGTTTGGCCTTTAGACCTCTCTTCTGACTTCCTTAACCCATCACACTGGCCTTTTCCTGCAGAGGCAATTTAATCCCACTGTATCTAATCTGTCTGCTCAGTATGGTTAGGGTTGCTTGAATTAGCTCTGAAACAGTGGAGCTGCTGACCAGTATTGAATTCCCAAATCTGGGGATGTTTGTTGGAACATGGATAGCTCTTGTGTTGAGCCTGTGCTTCTCTTCTGGATATATGTGCAATTTTTGGATATGTTATATGAAAAACTGTTTATGTTTACGTTACATGACAGATGTAACCATATATTAGACCTGCCTTTTCTTTTTTTTTCTTACAAGGCACATAGATGCACAAAGTTGTGTGTTCTTTCTATGGATTGGTGTTTCTGTTTCTTTATTGTTAAACTGTGACTGATGTGTTTACTTCAGCCTTTGAGACAAATAGCCACTTTGAACAGAATATTGCAGGTTTGGACCAGAAATTAAAAGATAATCTGCAGAAACTACATTGACTCTAGGCTTATGGAGTAGAATGTGGCCCCTCACTTAATGGAAACTGAGCCCAGCATAGAATATGTGGTGGCTTTTTAAAATGTTTGAAATCTTTCTCCTTCCATATCATATTGGAGAAAGTTCGACTAGAATTCAGGACAATATGGGTGAATGTTTTATTACTTTAAAACAAAAGTGCAAAAATTGTTTGCATACGAAGAGCCAGGCACACTGGCCCCTAGAACATGAGTCGTGGGTGTTGTACAATTGACCACCAAAACAAGCATTTGCTATGAGTGTACTACAGAACTGTTCAGAGAGTCAAAAACATGAATTGTGGTCCTGCTTGAAATAGTGAAAAGTGACTATATACACCTTTGTGAGTGTACTTTGCTCACAGCCTGCTGCCTGCTCTTCACGCTGGTCTTTTTCTCCAATTAGGTATGCTTCTAATTGATATTTGCATGTACATAAACATTCATTTAGCTTACTTACTTACCACCATGGTAGGCTATATTCCGTAAGGCCACTTTACATAGTTTTGCGTGTAAGATAATGCATTGTATCCCTCTCATGTTGATATAACCTGTAAAATAGACTATTGAATGTTTTAAGATGGCCATGCATATTTTATGCAGCAGCTCCCAAATGTCATATGTTATCTTTCAGATATTATTAGCATTGTGCACTCCATTCAAGCAGAGGTATGTGCTCACTGCCATCTCCTTTTTATATAATATTAGCTGAACTTTGAAAATGAAGGATAATAATGTGATTGCTCTGTATTGGTGAGTATTTGTGTGTGTGTGTGTGTGAGTGTGAGAGAGGGAGGGAGGGAGATGCAGAGGGATACATAAAGATACAATATAGCCGATGCTTCCAGGTTTGATGGACCCTGGGACTACTTTTGCAAACAATCCTATTGAAACCCAGTTGCCATATAGATATTCTGCCATTTAACAGATTAGCCAGTCCAAACCGATAGACAAATAATAAACTGGAACAAAATGTTGCAGTATCATTTCTGAACAAAATGAAATTCTTCCTTGTTTGTATAATTAGCTGCTGTGATCATAAAGCATTAACTTAAATATAAAACTACTTTTACTACATTTTAAATACATATGTTAATGGAGTGCAAGGGATTGTAATTTTCAAAGAGCCATACTGACTGTAAATAGATATTTTTCTTACATAGATATATTTACAAATTGTAAATATATTTTTTGGAAAGCTGCTGCTAAATTTATCTTAGCACAATATCTACAATTTTCCTAATGGCAAACAAAAATTATCTGAAATTCATTTTAAATTTAAACATTTGAAAACACCTTTCCTGGAACATTTAGTGTCATTAATCTTTTCTGGGGTGGCAGCCTGGATCAGTAATTAAGTGTGCTAAGAACATTGCCTTGTCACAGATATAAAGCTATTAAGAGGAGAATTCTGTGGTGGGAATTGCCCAGTGCTAGCTACAGATTTAATAATAAAGCCTATATTTAAAAAAAGAGAATAAAATTACCTGTTCTGCATGAAACTAACACTCACCAAAAGAGCACTATTTGGTTATGTAAATTCAAGAGTTCTATTGACATTATTGAAAAAGAAAATGAAATAGTAATATCTTCCAAATCTGCAATTTCTATAGAATAAATCAAGCCACAGTTTTAAAATTGTCCAGACAAAATAAAACTGGGGAAATTCTTACATTTTTCACATGGCAACCAATAGGGAAGACGAACTGCTGCTTAATGCTGTTAAAGATGGATCAGACCTTTATCTACCTTACACAGTGCTGTAAAACCTAAAATGTGGAGAGCAGCAAAGTTCAGAGAAATGGCAAAATATTCAGAAGAAGCTGGAAGGAGAAAACTTGGAGTCATTAATACCTTTTCAATATTAACAAGGCCTGACTGGGTCCCCTTCCCAAAATGTGTTAAATGAGGCTTACAGCCTGCCTCAAGTGATTAATTATGTAGCAATTTTTATGTCTCCCAACCTGTTGCCCTGTTCAAGCATAGCCTTCCCCATATTAATGCCAGATCCCAGAATCCGTGGCCAGCATGATATTACTTTTAGAAAAACTGCTCTAGCCCGATCAAGAAATGGCTCTCAGGATAGGCCATGCGAGAACATAATTGTTTCTAAATGGCTTTGTTCTTAGCTGCTATCTAGCACTCCAGTGCTCCCCAAAACACCCACCTTATAAAGGAACAGATGTAGTCTTGGAAGTATGGAACTGGAAAACTGAACATGGAAATAATAGCATCTCTTCCATTTAGAATCCCCCTCCCCGCCCTATAAATACTCTGCCTTTAATAATAGCACACATTTTTGCAAGTATGTTTACACATTTAAAGAACAGGTAGTCCTAGACCACAATTGAGCCCAAACTTTCTGTTGTGAAATGAGACAGTTGTTAAGTGAATCAATACAGTTGATAAGTTAGTAACCCAGTTGTTAAGTGAATCTGGCTTCCCCATCAACTTGAGGTTGCAAAAGGGGATCACATGACCTTGGGACACAGCAACTTCACAAGAAAGAACCAGTTGCCAAGCATCTAAATTTTGTCAGATGATCATGGGGATGCTACAAAGGTTGTAACAGTGAAAAACACAAATCGCTTTTTTCAACGCCGTTGTAACTTTGAACAGTCACTAAAGGAACTGGTAATTTGAAGACTACCTGTAAATGCAACAAGGGAACTTCTGATTAATATTCACTGTATATTCAAGATATTGCTGTTGTATACGGGCCTAAAAACAGCCAGGCCTCTCCAGTTTTATTAAAGTAGCATAATTTAATGTTTGGTAAAAGCATGGGGGGAAAAATGGGAGACCGTGAGTTCTAGTCCCGTTTTAGACATAAAGTCAACTGAGTGACCTTGGGCCAGTCATTCTCAGTCCTAGGAAGGAGATAATAGCAAACAGCTTCTGAAAAACCTTGCCAAGAAAATGCAGGGACTTGTCCAGGCAAGTCTTTGAAACATAATTGAATGAAAAGGGGGGGGGAGAGAAGCAAGGGAGGGAAATTGCCTTGTTTTGTCCCATTGTACAAATGAATGTACTTAGAAGTGCATTGTGAATCCTAATCTGTGACTTTACAGATATGAGCTACACTTGAACTATTTGGATTGTAGGATTGCCATCCCCATACGCAGGAACTATATTGAAAGTTATTAATTCCTAATGACATTCTACCCTAACATTTCCCTTTCCATCCAGCGTTTTGTTGGAAAGCTGTTTGCTACAATGCTTGAAGCAAGGTAAAACAGATGGAGGTTGGGAAAACTGTCGCTGAACTTGTTCCAGAGTGCTTCCTTTAGCTTTGTACTGATGCTGGCTTTCAGTTCCTTGACTGTTCCTCCAGTCCCGGAATTAAGAAAGTTTGATATATTTTTAATAATGGAAGGAAATTGTCGAGTGTCTATATTTTTATAAATGAATTCTACTGAACTACAAGCATAATCCAATTGGTTTTTATGCTAAGTGTATTATATATTTGAATATACGTTTCTTGAATTTTAAAAATTCACATAGTAGGCCTCTCTTTCCAAGAGTTTGGAATAGGCACCTCCAGAACCCAGCTGAACCTTCCTTCACCTGATGCTCAGAGATGCTGGAGCTGCTGGCTGGGGAATCTGAGATTTGTAGTCCCAACCAAGATGGAAGCTTCAGGCTGGGAAAGGTCTACTCTACAGCAAATTCCTCTGCCAGCCTGCAGTTTGGTACATATTGTTACTGATGCAGATGGGCCTTTTCCAAAACGATGTTTCCAATGTACCATTTGTTGGCTTGAATTCAGACTTGGAAGGGTTTTTATCCTGAGGTGGTTCTGTGCGTGTGATTTTTTTTTTTTAATTAACTACGTTGAGCACTATGTGGAAAGATCTGTTTTACTTTTATTTGGGAAGACAGTATTTTAGGTCAAAAATTCCTATTCAAATCCAGTTTTATATGGTATTTCTTTTCCAGTGCCTCAAGGATGGGGAAGGGAAGGTGGGGTAAGGTTCTGTGCCCCTTCAGCAAATCATTGTATTTGGAGTTCACTGCATTGCTCTGTCGGGTGCTTCATCATAATTTATATTTATCCGTTCTTATAGCTACCTTATACCGTTTTTGTGTTCAGACGGCAGTTACACTTTGCTGTGGTACTTTGCAGTGTACTCTGTGACATACATGTTACTATGTAAATAAACCAGTTTTATTACACTGAAAAATCCAGGCATAGCATTCCTTTCATTTTCTTACCTTGATGGTTTTAATATAAAGGAATTTAAATCCCTGTGTAAAGCTCTCTTCTTTTAGGGATTCCTCAGTAAAAAAAAAATACAAAGAACTTTTCATATCCCATTTCCTCAATCCAGATGTTCTTTAGGTGCTAGAACCTGGCTGGAAAAAAGCCTCTTGCTTGCATATACAGGTGGTCCTCATTTAGCAGCTACAATTGGGGCCAGCAACTTGGTTGTTAAGCGAAGCAGTCACTAAGTGAAACTGCAACTGTATTTATAATCTTCATCTGCTTTACAACCCTGTGAAGTTGTAAATGCGAGGATTGGTTGCAAAATTACTTTACTGTTACTGTCATAACTGCAAATGGCTGCTAAAAGAAGACTACCTTACCTGTACGTGATAGCCATTAATGTCTGGTGATTAATACTTTGCTCTAGGCCTGAGAGACTTCTCATCTTCCTGTGGCATTCATTGAATATCTCACT
>JANHFK010004013.1:52630-66430 GCA_036250565.1 Sibynophis collaris | reverse complement strand
CCCCTCCCATCCCATCCCATCCCATCCCATCCCATCCCATCCCATCCCATCCCATCCCATCCCATCCCATCCTTCCATGAGTGAGAAAACAACTGCCAGCTTGAAAGAGGAAAAAGGTCATTTAGGGAAATTGCTTCTATTTTTCTCTATATCCCATCCAAAGTATGGACAGAATATAGGAGCAAGTATACTCATATTTAGTTGATTATCTACACTAAACATATTACAAGGTAGAACTTATTAAGAGGAGGTACTTAGTAAAGAAATCCCGAGATTAGAAATGCCTAATAATCATGTATCAGTTCAGCGTGTGCTGATTTTACTGTGTATTTTTATTTTACAACTGTTTCCCACATCTTATCAGTAAAGTAGACAGGGACAGCAAGGAACAAAGAGTGCTTTCTGGAGTCAAAACTCAAAGCTTGGGTTGCTTTGTCTGTTGAAAAATGAAAAAAAAAGCCTCTTATTTTTGTGACTTATACACTGTCTTAGGTCAAAACCCCAAAAAGCTACTCAGATGCTGTGTCAAAAATAATAATAATCCTGAGAAGAAAAAGGCTATAAACTAAAAAATTGTTTGAAACCCTTTGCCACTGTGAATGAGTCCAATCTTTGAAATCTCTTGAGGACATCAGTCGTAATTGAACAAGCATAATCTTGTCTCTTTTATTTACCTCCCATCCCACTCCTCCTGTAGACATCTTCGCGAGTTTCTTTGATGCCAATAAATGCCCAGAAGCAAGCTACCTTTGTGAGGACTTTCTCAATAGAGGTGCTTCACTACTGAATTCCTTGTATTTTGGGCATCACCAGTAATTCACGTTAAAGTGTGCCTTATCACACAGGCTTTGGATCTTGACATTGATTATGTATGTGCAGGGATTTAAAAAATGCTTTTTAGTACTTGAATATTTTAATTCTGCCTGTCCTTTTTTGCTTGTGAAACATTTGTGATTCTTTAAGGAAACCAATCAAGGAGAGAATCAACCTATAACTAAAGAAAATTTTCCTGACAGTTAGAACAATTAATCAATAGAACAACTTGCCTCCAGAAGTTGTGGTTGCTCCATCACAAATTAAAGAAGAGATTGACAGTCATTTGATTGGAATGATATAGGGCCGTGATGGCGAACCTATGGCATGGGTGCCAGAGGTGGCACACGGAGCCATATCTGTGGGCACGCGAGTATTGCCCTAGCTCAGTTCCAGCGTGCATGCACGTGCCGGCCAAAACCCGGCCATTTTTGGGCCTTCCGGTCCCACCAGAAGTTGGGAAACCGACCATTTCCAGCCTCCAGAGGGTCTCCGGGGGGTTGTGGAAGGAGATTTTCATTTCCTAAAAAGACTCTGGAGCCTGGGGAGGGCTAATAATGGGCCTTCTGGTCCTATCGGATGTTGGGAAATGGGCTGTTTCCGGCCTCCGAGGGGATGGGGAAGGCCGTTTTCACCCTCCCCAGGCTCCTAGAAAGCATGCTCAGGGGGGTGGCACAGGGGTCACTAAATTATGGATATGGGTATGGGTATGAGCACGCACATGCGTGACCCCCCCACTTCCCCCCACTTTTGGCACGTGACCGCAAAAAGGTTAGCCATCACTGGTATAGGGCATCCTCTTGAGCAGGGTGTTAGACTAGAAGACTTTCAAGGTTTCTTCCAATTCTGTTATAAATAGTATACACACACTATTTTCATTGCAAATAGTGTTTAGAAGGTAAATCTGATATACCTAAAAGAATTCACTTATTCTGGTAAGGCTATAAGAAAGAAAAGGCAAATCACAATACCTATGGCTTTAAAACAAAGTCATTTTTGTTTCCTTAAAAAAATCCAAATTGATTATACAGCAGGGTAAGTGGCCTGTTTGCTTATCATTTTAAAGAATATTTGGTGGATCTTAAATGTTTTGATTGACATGGAGGTAATCTTCTTAAAATATAAATTTTAAAAACTTGAGAACCTATGTATTTATTTTACCTCTTATTGTGGGAATGTAATAGAGGGCACAATCCATCTGGAGGGTTTTTTTTAAATTTTTAAACAAATCGAAACAATATGAAAGCACTATACTGTATTAGGAAAATGTGCAGTTAGACTGTGTACAATACTTTAAGGATATGGATTTGTACTGCAGAAACATTTCTGAATTATGATGCAATCTGACAACGCTATTCCTAGACATATGCCTTTACGATTAGGCATGCATGGGCAGCTGAGATATAAGACATCAAAACAACCATTCTAGGTTATGTGACTGAATAATAGTAATTATTTCTTCTTTGCTGAGCTGATATACATGTATATATATCTCCAACATGCAAAAGAGTGATGTGAGGAACAAAGAAATGATCACTGAAAGAGATTTGTTGTGTGCCTTAGTAATTATTGAAGAAAGGTCTGTCAAGTTTAATTGATGTATTGGGTTATTGTATGATAAATGTACCTAGGGAGTTTTAGCTTTATGGTCGAATGTATAAGAGAAATTACCACTGGCATTTTTCTGTAGCTGAACACTCAGCAAGGGGCCCTGGCATGTTGGGAGATTAGTTGTACAGCAAAGGCTGGAAAATTCAGTCGCTGCATACATTTTAACATTTTTATTTCACCTGAACACTAATTAAATGCAGCCCTTTTTTTGCAGGTTTCAAAAAACAGTAATAGCAATGTGGTCAAAATGGTCCCTATGGAGTCTTTGACAGACAGCTGGTCTTTTCGTTCTTTACCTTGGAAATCATTGAGGAAAACAGTCATGAAACTGAAACTGCATTTTAAAAGCAAGTGTGGGTTTATAAGTGGTCTTTATTTAAACTAAACATTTGATTCCTACCCACCGTCCTACCCCAACCCCTGTCAGAATCCATTTTGACTTCTCGTTGGCAATGGCCAATTTGTGGTTTCCACAGCTCTATTTTTTTTAAAAAAAAAAATCTCAGTCAGATCCTGAAGCAAAGATGGTATCTATTCTTTTATAGATGCGTAGAAAGTTGTTCATATAATTTGTACACATAATTGATAACGGAAAGGGATACCTTGAAGAAGATATTCATTTTAAAAACTGCTGCAGTTCTTTCTGTTACCCACATCAGATTCAGTATTCAGAGGCAGTCATTCAAGATGCCATCAATAGTAATGTGTATTGAGCTGTTCAGTCATCTTTCTAGCTGCCCAATGGAGAGGAATTCAGGATGCAAACAAAGAGAGAGACATAGTGTATACAAGGGAAAGAGGATGAAGTGAAACTCAGACAAGCTCTAGTTCAGGGAATTATGAATGCTATATGTCTTTGTAGAGAAATGTTCCAGCAACTCCCACCATGTCCAGGCTAGCTGGAGCTGCTAGGAGTAGTAGTCCAGCAACACCTGACTGCTACAATTGCCCAGTCTTGTTTTACTGATAATTGAAGATGACTGCAAAGCCTATTAGTGACTCCTCATCTGCCTCTTATCTCTTAAGTGTATATGTGTAAAGTCTCATATATGCATATTTCTGTATCTATGAACTGAAAATTGTGCTTCTTGTACATTAAATTAAACTCTAATCCCCAAAGTCTTATTAAAATATTACACCAGGAATGATTTTTTTGGAACCATGAACCATTGGGATCTGCAAGTGTAAGCAGAACATTAAGAAGTAGAAACCAAAACCTATTTACTCCAGTAGCCATTTACTCCATGAACGCAACACCATTTTGCCCGAGGTATCCTTCATAAAGAAGGTTGACTTTTTTTTCTCCAGTGATCCCTGTGGGCTAGAAACCCTGTTTTGTTTGCTGCTAATGCTGCTGTCCTACATATTTTCTTCATAATGGTAATTTCCTCGTAGTGCTTTTGCTATTTCCCTGCTATTTTTAAGATGCCAATTGGGATTTCTAGGGAAGGGAAGGTTTAAACTGTCCACTTTACTGCAGTGACTTTGGCTAAGATCACAATTTTCCCTGGGAAGAAATAGTATTCATAATCATGATGAGATATCTGCAAGTTGCCACAAATATTTTACTTACTTTGACTGAAGAAATTATCATGCCTACAATGTTAACTGAACAATATTAACTGAACATTATGAGGAGACAGTGGGCACAGCCAGATAGTGACATAAAACTGTCATCTAACACTTTGTGACCTGGCAAAGAAATTGAATCCCTATTCTGTCTGAGTAATGAGGTTGAATATTGGTGTAGGTCTCACTGCTTCAGTGAAGGACAAGTTAAGAATACTGGATGGATTCCTCTGGGTTCATTTTCTTTCCCATCATGCATTGCCTGTTGGTGGGGAAACAACTAACAGTGATTCTCCCTAACATGGAGAGAAATGAGGTTGAGCAAATGCTGGAGGAGCTCAGTTTAACATTGCATGCTGAGTTACCTAAATAAAAAAGTTGGAGGGATGCAGGTATTCTGTTTTATCATCTATCTGACAGGCTATTTCTGAACGTGGATCTAATGTTCTTCTGAAAGACACTAAGCATGCATCCAAAAATAGACTTGCTGACAGGAAGAGGGACAGAGTGGGCAACAAGCAAACACCTGGGCATAACAATGCAGACATCAATTCCAATCCTGTCCTCAAGTCTAGCATTATTCAGAAATATATTGTGCTCAAACATGGGCTACAATGGAGTAAGTAAATGCCACCTCCAGAGCAAAAAATATTGCCAAATGAAGCACCTTGTTGGTAGAAGATACCAAAATAAACCAACTTACAATATACCCAGTTATGATATAATCAGCAGCTGACATGTGGCAGAATCTGCAGTCTTTCCTGGTTTAAACTGACCTTGCGTATAGCAAGGACTAGGACACTCTCAAGAATTTGTTGTTTGAAAAATAGTTGAGAACCCTTTAAAAAATGTGTTAACCCCATGTTTATAAGGAGCTCAAGTAAGACATGATGGAAAGCTTCAGTCAGCCATTACATGGGAATATTCCCCTGTGGAAGCTCAGTGTGTGGTCTGCCTTCCAGTCCAAATTAATTGAAGAGGGGACTTGCCTATAGCATATAGACATATTATGCCCTATTTTAGGCTGAACACACATTTCATGGCAAATTGTAGCTGGCTTAATGATGAGCTTGTACTTTAAACAACAAACATGGCAGGTAGACTACCCAGATGAGTAATTGCACAGATAATTCCAGAGAAATACAGGGAAAGGGAGATTTTTCTCAGCAACTGAGACTCAGTGTTAGCACACGTACACACACACACACACACACACACAGAGCAGTGCATTTGGATGCAATTTGGTCAAGGGAACTGACATCCAACTAACATAGACACACACATAATCAGAGGTGGTATTCAGCAGGTTCTGACCAGTTCTGGAGAACAGGTAGTGGACATTTTGAGTTGAGAACTGGTAAATACAACCTCTGACTGGCCCTGTCCCCATCTATTCTCTGCCTTCTGAGTCCCAGCTGATCAGGAGGAAATGGGGATTTTGCAGTAACCTTGCCCTGGAGTGTGGAGGCAATTGAAATTTTACAGTATCCTTCCTCTGCCATGCCCACCAAGCCACACCCACCAAGCCACACCATGCCCACCAAGCCACACCCACAGAACCAGTAGTAAAAAAATTGGAATCCCACCACTGCACATAATTTACATACACATATACAGACAGACAGACAGACAGACATTGTTCTATTGTATAAAAGTTTGCAGGCTAATTATAAAATTATATCTTACATTTCAGTGGGGATAATAATGAGATTAACATCTGGGAATCAATCAGAGAAAGTGGAAGTGTATGATTTGCATTAATATTTTAATCTAATTTAATTCAATTTATTCAATTTGGTAGTGGGGATTGTGTTTTCCTTGTCATATGCACCCCAGTGATAACTTTTTCAGATCAAAGTATGAAGATATAGAAATCTTTTCTTGATTATGTCTCCAGAGGCATCTATATAATTTGGATTAACTAGGCTAATATCAATTTTACCAGGATACCATACTGGCAAAATAAAATAAAATAAAAAATAAATAAATAAAAATGAAAATGGATGGGGAGAAAATATTCCTGCTATTTGCCCTGGACTAATCACTGGTGATCACTGGTGATCTCCTAGATTGTTTGGTGAAACTTGACACTGAAACATTATTTTTCAAGTGGATCCAGTCTTTCCTGTCAGGACATTGTATAGATGATACAGGAGAGTTGTTGTTATCACCTATCTGTAGTGTTCTATCAGCATCTTCATTTCTGTGCTGTTCAGTCTCCTCCTTTTTATGACCTTATAATCTTTTAATTCGAACTAGAGTTGGGGTGACTGGATGGAACTGAGCATTTACTTGATGGATGCACTTCTTGACACCACACGGAGTGCCAGCAGATTTTTTTTTGCGCCCTAGGAGAGAAACCTCTGTTGCTACCTAGTATTGAACTCTCAACCTTCTGAATGGGAGTCGAGCATCTTCACCAATAGGTCACCACGATGCTCTATTTCTGTCTGTTCAGTATTTATATGAAATCATTGTGGAAAGCATTAGAAACTTTGGTGTTTATGCTATCAATGTCAAAAGTGAGCCACTTTGTAGTAGTGGTTAAGGTGCTAGACTTGAAACCAGGAAACAATAGTTCTAGGCCTTCCTTAGGCATGAAAACAGCTGGCTACCTTTGGCCCATTTATTGTCTGTCATCACAGCTGGATCTACCCAGTTCACACAAACTGGTAGGGCCGGCGGCAGGAGGCTCTGCCCACCTGCCAGAACATCATTACATCCCGTTTTTGACTCTCTGCATGCACAGAAGAGGTGCACTCACTCATATTTTCCAAACTGGTAGCGAAGGTAAGTGCATTTCACCACTAATCCCAATCCAACTCACATGGTTGTTGTTATGGGGCAAACAAGAGACAAAATATAATGCAAAACATAAATCTAATATAGCAAAATAAAATATGGTGATTATATTCAATCTTTCTTACTATCCAACTTTTACTGTCCAATTCCATGGAAGCAATCAGAAGAAACTCTTGATTCAATGATGATATGGATAAAAGAGAATACACTAAATTAAGTCCATCCACAGTAAAGTATAAAAAGAATTTTCATAATCATGCAGCAATTTGCACAATTTAATTTCCTTTTCATATAATAATTTTATAAAAGTTTACAAATACAAAGATAAAGAACCAATACAAACTAAGAAAAATATAAAGTACAAAGAGAAAGGAAAAAAAGAAATATAAAGAACGACTTTCTCCTCATTGCAGACAAGTATAAGCGACTTCAATAATTTAGCACTTCTCTAAAGTAGTTCAATGAACAAAGGAAAAAAACCTCTTCATCCCATATCTCATTACCTCTCTATAAGCAAATTGTAAAAATTCATGATTCAATCCCAATCAGCAGAAATCCATTAAGAGCTACCAGAAATGATAACGTATATGTTATAACCTTAATCAAATAAATTCATTATGTATTCCAATTTGTCACCTTCTCTGAAAAATAAAGCAAAAGAAATATTTCCCATTTTTAAATAAGTCTTTGAAACCTTACCATTCAGTCTTGATCAACAACAACAACCAATAACTACTATCAGAAACCACAACATATGTATTTTAACCCTGGTTAAACAAGACCACTTCATATTCCTCAAGCTTGATCTTTATTCTCTTTAAATAATGTCCCATCAAGACATCAATAAGCTGACTTCTTATCATTTTCTCTTTGTTCCTTTTGAGAACATTTTAACACATCCCTACTGTAAATCCAAGATAAAATGCCTTCCCTAGTCACTTTCCTGAATTAAGCTATTGGTATTTATTTTAAAAGCTCTAGGCAACTGATATTCTACTATCTCAGGGTGCCACCTCTGTATTTATGAACCTGTTCAATTGTTACTATTTGTAAATAAGAATTTCCCTCCTATCAGAAACCCATGTCTTTGGCATATGGGAGATAATTTTTTGCATTAGTGGTGAATATCTGTAGTTTGGGTGTAGGAAGAGGGTGAAGGTTTGTTCTCTGAGCTTGTAGGTGGTTTCCAAACATTTTGTTACCAGGCTAGATAACATCTTCAGTGGAATTTAGGGGATCGGAAACCACCCACAAGCTCAGAGAACAAACCTTCACACTCAGAGAACTTTTTCTCTGTTCCTCCTAGGTCGTGGGAAAACACTAATCTGGGAGAACATTTAACTCCTACTTTATCTGTGTTTAAGAAATATGTAAAGATGCATTACTTTTGTCCAGAATTCAGTAGATTAATATTGATTTCAGTGTAGACCTTATCTTTTGTTAGTTGTCTTGAATCTGTGCTTGAGCAGATAGACAGAGTTCATAAACAAACATGCTGTACAAGGTTATACAAAGTCTCCAAGCCTATGGCCAAGTTGAAGAATATATCATTTATAGGCAGAAGGTTTCAGATTTAACCTTCAGGGCATTTTCATATCCTCAACAATCTCTTTATCATGGTTGGTCATCTAATATTTTCTTTGTTGGTGTACTGCATACCTTTTTCTGTCAGGTATGCTAGATAAATTATTATTTCCAGGGCAAAACTTAATGAAATGGCCCTCTGATTTATCCCATATTTCTCCTGTTTACTCCTAGTATCACATTTGGGCTGTAAAACACAGGTGACAAAATGGCGGCAGAGTTTGAATATCTGAATCTTTCTGCTGCCATCTGATGGTTGTAGTTTTGTAGCCCAAATGTAAAGATCTGGTAAACCTAAGTGGAGGAGGTATCCTCTCTCTCTTAAATTTGCCTCCTGACATCACCCAATTTTACTGAGGCAGATGAAGGATTTGATCCACCTTCTGGACCACTTCCAGTTCCCCTCCCCAGTTTAAAAGATTATATGTGGCAGTTTAATACTTAAACTGTTGCAACTCAAAATAGAGACAATTAGACCAAGAGAGTAGGGTTTTCCCCCCAGTACCAGGAGTTTTGTCTGTTTCACAACCTCAATTATGAGAAAAGTACTTACTAATAATCAGTTGTGTCAAAATATGATCTCTCTCCACCCCCCTTTACAGCAAGAAAGATTCGTAGCACCCAAAGCCACACCCTCACAAAATCAGATTTATATCCATATATAGGTGTAGTATATTTACTCCAGAATTAGTCAGCATTGAAACTATTAAACATACTGTATTTCTAATTAGGAAACATTAGACATATCAAATAAAATGGTTGTCTAAAAAAGGGAATTTAGATCATAACATAAAATGTTTTGCAATGAAAATGTGAACTTAGTGTAAATGTGCAGCACATTCATCATGAGTGTCTGACAGAGTTTAATATGAAATTTTGGAGCAAGATTCAGGCTAACTGGAGCCACAATATTTCAACAAAATGGAAGACATTAGGAAAGAAACCATATAGTCAAAAGCAATACATTCACCAAAAATAAAGATGTGTTTAGAGATCTGGAAGAAGGAAGGGGGAGAATGAAAGCCAATAATTTCAGTATGTTTAGGAGAAGAAATCTGGGAGTCAAAGAAAAAGAGTTTCATTGTTTTCAATAAATCAAATAGGGAGTGGAAAACACTCTTGTTTGTGTAAGGTAAGCATCTGTTTTTAACTAGCTTTTTCTTATCTTGGCCATATCTGCCTGAAGGTTTAGTTGTTATGCCTTGCAAAAACTAGTGTTTTCCAGTGGTACCACAACCATTTCTTTGCTCTTGTAAAATTATCTACTAGTCTAAGTTACAACAAACCACAGCCACTCCCTTCCTAGAAGTTAAATTGAATATAATTATGTTAAATGCTATGATAAATCGGAAAGCTGCAATAAAGGCAGCTTCATTGATTCAATGTAATGTTTATGAATTTATTTACTTGGCCTGTATACTGCCTTACTGTCTTCTCTATTCAAAATGTTGGTAGCTGTATCAGATTTGCCCCTATTTGATGCTATGGCTGTTTAGGCTATGTCCTAGATTTCTATGTTTTTGAAGTATGTCTTGCAATTCTCAGTCTGAATGTGAGATTTTTTGGTGGGAAGGGAGTTATTACTATGGTCTATTAGTGACAAAACGTCTAACATATACATTAGTAAAAGATGAAATAAGCACATAATAGGAAACAAGTATTAACTGCTTTGTTATCCATCACGGCAATATATACCAAGTGCTCCTCAAGCAATATGTCCTGTTGGACATATAGCTAAGTAGGCCAGCTATCTATTTCAGGCAACAGTATAAATAAAAGCTGGATCAAAGTGAAATGCTTACTCTTCCTCATGACTAAAATCCTATGAGCAAAATCCAGGAGTCTCTGCCAAGTCCCATTTCCTGACCCTTCTTGTGTTTAGTTAAAGGGAAAGTTTAAACAAGAACATTTTGTTTGAAAAATGTTAACTGCCTTCAGCACCTAATGAGCTAACTTTAACAGCCATGATTATAAGGAAGGACTGCTTTTAATTATATTTTTTGTTGTTATTGTTTTTGCATGTCTCCTGATGTTATCTGAAGTAGGAAAGGGGGGAAAAATAGATTGGCAGTAATAAAAACCAGAGTTGTCTGCCAATACTTGAACTTTAAAGTTGCTGAACAATTTTAGTACATGAAATTCCTTGGAGATCAATTTCTAGAATCCCAAAATGTGTAAATGATTTAAACATACTCTGTATAGCAGGATAGAGCTAGCTATCAGTTATTATGCTACTGTGTTTTCCCCAAAATAAGACCCTGTCTTATATTTTTTTGAACTCTGAAATAAGCACTTGGCCTTATAGCCATGCATTCAAAATCCCGATTGGGCTTACTATCAGGAGATGTCTTATTTTGGGGAAAACAGGGTAGCTAGGCATCCAATGTGCTATGATTCAGTCAGGAGGTTGTAGAAGGTTAAATTTGTTGATTTTCTTAAAAACAAAACAAAAAAGATTATATATGTGATAATCTTCTTACAATCCAACCTCTGAGTTCAAAATACCTTGAAATGTGGACTTCATGTAGTAATGCAGTCTATAAGACACTTGAATATTTCTATGGCAAAATAAGAAACAGATATTTATGTTCTTATTGAGAAGCAACTTTAGTAGGTCTTATGACATTCTGAAGCAAGGTTTTTATGCTAAATGGTTTTAGCCATAAAAGCAGGCTGGGTGACTTTGAGCCGGTCACATTCTCTCAACCCATTCCACAGCACAGGGAAATAGGAGGAGGAAGTATTATTATGTATGCGTTGATTTACTTTTAAGGTAATAAAAGCGGGATAAATAAATCAAACAAAATGTTTTAGCAAAATTATACCAAACTAAATTATCATATGTCCACAGCAACCAAATTTTATATCCCATGCACAAAGGAGCCACATTCTGCCTGTTTGCTACAGACCTGTTAAACAAAGAGGTAAGCATACCGTAACTAAATTATGAGGATTCAAACTCAGGCCTTTACAATCTAAACAGGCCAAGAATCTTTCTGAAGTGAAAGTTCTGCTAATTTTCTGTTCTCACATATTCAAATAGACCCATTAATGAAGAAATAGGTGGAACCTTAATAAAGTCACATTTTAAAAAAACGAACTGACAGAAATCCTGAATCTTTCTTACATATTTCTAATTTGTTTCAAAACAAGTCCATCAAAGGAACCCATGACTGAGCTGGAATCTGACCTCATCTTAACATGATTCCATGATGTGTTTATAGGTTCTGCTCTTATAGTATCTTCATCGTGGTGTTGGAATTCCTTATAGATCATAGTTGGGGTGAGTTCTACTTACCTTCGTTACGGGTTCGCAACGGGAGCACGCATGTATGAGCGGTTGCTTCACTCATGAACAGCGCTTCTGCGCAGAGCATCCAGGCGAACCGGACAGAACCGGAAGGAACCCACTACTGATCATAGTGTGCTAATATTCACAGAATTGCCAACTTAAAAAATGATCAAGAGAGTGAAGTCACTCTTACAAGAGTTAGACAGTGACACAGGTTACCAAGGAAAATAACAGTGCCTGACTTCATTGTCGGGAAAGGAAAAAAAAGTGTGTGTGTGTGGGAGGGAAACTCAGTGAAGTGCTTTATGCTATATCAGAGAAGCTCTCAGTTTATCTTTTCTTATAGACATATATACACTCTAATTGTTCTGTAGAAAATCCACTTATCTTTCCACTTCAAACTTCTGTCTAGTCTTCATTATGAAAAAGAAAGAAATCTACATTATTGTTTTTTGTTTCATCATGATTAATAATCAAGTGTGAACCACTTCACTTGTCTTTAAAAGAAATAAGAGGCTAAGAAAAATGTCACATCTTATTGAAAGGAATCTGAATGTGTTTCACAAACTGCAATGATTTGTTACCTAATAAAGGAAGTAACAAAAGAACTATTTGATGTTCAGGGAGGATGATTTATCCTCTTGAGCCAATGAGCATCCAAATATTTACAAGCTGTTTGGAACAGAATGATTGCAGCCAAAGCCTAATATTATTTGTATGGATTGGGGAGGAAAGGGAGAAGGAGTGGGAGAGGGAGGGAGGGAAGGAGGGAGAGAGAGAGAGAGAGAGAGAGAGAGTGGATTCAGAGTGGTTCTTCAAACCTAGTACAAGGTCTTTTCATTAGCACAGGTTGTTTCAGCAATTTTTTTCTTCCATTTCCCGCAATGTAGTTGCTTGTTTTCTTTTAGGATAATTTGTGTCAGCTTAAAGTTGAAATCCTTGATCTGCAACATCTTTAGCTTTATTTTTTTCTCTCTCACCTTCCCTCCCTTAGCAAGGAAATGAATTCAAATCATTTGCATTTATTGCTAAGAATCTATTGCTTTGTCTGCAGTCTTTAGTCTGACTGAAGTGCTTTTCTGCTTCGCAAGACACATAGCATGGGGGCAAAGTGTGCCCTCTGTGCCTCCTTGCTTTAGTGAAAAATAATGCATTTTGGCTTGCAAGTTTTTTTAATAATATTTATCATCCCAAGACAGATACAATAAGCAAATGTATTACAGAATGCAATGATGTGATACTTGACATGGACCAAATCAATCACCTGGCAGGCAACCTTGAAAAAAGATTTTTCTTAAATGATTTCCAAAGTTGATTTTCTTTGTGGATAGAATTCTCATCAACCAAAGTACCCTGGAGAGGAAGCATGCAGTTTCAAAAATCTTTCTTCCTCTTCTTCCAACAATCTCATCCTGAAATTAATGCCAGCATGTTCAAAATTCAAAGGCCATCCCTTTTGTTCTGCTTAACAGTACTACAGACTAGTAAAAAAAGTTACACACTAGGTTGTTTTCTTTTTGCTGCATGCTATATCTCATAGTTTTTATTGACATATGGGTTTTTTTTAAGGAATAAACCATCAAGTAAATAATTAAGCCAATTAAACAGTGGTCTTGTTGCTTATGGGAAGTATCTGCACTGAATCAGCACATCAGACTGCTCATTAAAAGCCTGTCTGGCCATATACATAGATCTGTTTGCCAGCAGCAAATTATAACTCTGGAGTAAATTATCTATCAACCAAACTATTAAGCAGTGCTTAACTCAGGGACATATGCCAATTTGCTATGTTATAGAATGTCATGGGTTAGCATCTGACTGTGGTGCCAGCATCTTTTCCATAACAAGTTTTGTTATACAGTGTCTACCCACACATATATTTCATTGTATTTATTTAGTATGAAGATACAGTATATTAATTCTTTAGAAAAATGGAAACATTTTAGTATGAGCTCTATTATCACAAGCCATCTCCAAATGTTCCAATTCACCTCTACTCTATATCATTCTCATTTTCATGTTCAATCCCTGACCTAAGACTTAGGGGAATACACTTTACTTTTACTTTATTTAAATTTATACCCCGCGCCTTCTCCCTTGCGGGACTCAGGGCGGCTTACAGACAGATA
>JANHFK010004013.1:11086-24441 GCA_036250565.1 Sibynophis collaris | reverse complement strand
CCTTCCCCTGGAGTGGGGTGGGAATGGAGATTTTACAGTATCCTTCCCCTGCCACACCCACCAAGCCATGCCATGCCACGCCCACAGAACCTGTAATAAAAAGTTTTGAATCCCACCACTGAGGAGGGGATCATGTTCACAGAAGATTGGTTATGAACAAGATTTTTAAAAGTTTAGATTATGAGCAGGTTTAGCTGAAATAAGCCCGAGGGGCTTGCTTCTGAACAGATGTGTATAGGTCTTGTCTGGAAATAAAATTCCAAATACTGTTTAAAATAATACTAAAGAGATTTGGTATGTCTAAATGTCATCGAGTGATGTGACAGTTGATTTTGTTACGTTTTCCTTGGCAAGATGGATGTAAAGCCAAAGAAGATAAACACACCGTTCCCCAAGGCTTGGATGGTTTCCCATTCTTCCCATGAGCATTCAGATATGTTATGGCTCCTTGTAAATGATTTTCAAAGGATGGTTTTGTTCTATGAAAAAGCAAATGAATAACTTCTTTTATGTAATATAGTTTTTAGAAGGCCCACTTCTGGATGGGCTTTATTGGAACACCTGGTATACTGAAAATTCCACAAGCAGCTACAGAAACAGTAGCCATATCTACTATGAGAACTTACTCCTTGGAGTAGCTCAGATCCGGCAATTGAAAGTCCGTAACAACACTTGCTCTGTCTATCCTTCTTTTCGTGCATTTATGAGAGAATGCTATGGGCAGTATAGCTACGCCAATGAAGACAGAGAAAGCTTTGGCATTAAAAATGATACCGCGTAAGTATAAATTGCATCTCAGGTTTGTTTAGGTTATTTTTTTCCTGATGCGTTCCTTTCACATGTAGTTTAACAAACTCAGATCGATCGTGGGATTCAACTTCCTCTCAGACAAATTACTTCACTATTTAAATCGTTCAAACTCCGAAACAATGCATGCTGGTGAGCTGATTTGATAACTTTCTGCTAAGCTCGAGTCTGAAATTTCTGTTGCTTAAGCAAGAAGGTTATTTTTTTGCAACCACCAGTAAATATTAGTCAGTTGCCAAGTATAATGAATTTTGATCATGTGACCATGGAGCAGTGGGCGTAAGTTTGAAAAATGGTCGTAAGTCGCTTTTTTCAGTGCTGTTGTAACTTCGAATGGTCCACTAAATGATTTTTTGTAAATTGAGGACTACCTGTACTTTGGTCCTGATTGGGTCTTGCTCCTTACCTGCATTTGTATGGGGAAAAGGACTTCCATTTGCACCAGTGACAGATGCTTTACTATTTACTGTTGGAAAGCTGCGACATTTAATTGTAAAAGACTAGATTCAGATTCTTCTGTCCACCAGGTGGCACTACTACACTTCTGCTACTCTAGCTCCCTGGCATTGGGGCCTTATTGGCCTATATAGTACTGGAGGATTTACGTTCATACTGAGCAAATCAAAGGAGCAAAGTTTACAGATGGTGACCTTCCTCAAGGAACACAGCTGGATCACCCGAGGAACAAGGGTTGTCTTCATTGATTTTTCAATGTACAATGCTAACGTTAACCTCTTCTGCATAGTCAGGTGAGCTCTTCTAATCACTCTGTTTTATGTATGTCCTACTCAGTAATGGGTTCCTACTGGTTCTGTCCAGTTCTTAGGACCGGTAGTAAATGTGGCGGGCGGCTCCGCCCACCTGCCCAGATGTCATCACAGACGCTCTGTGCATGCGCAGAAGCGCTGAGCACACGCTACCATGGCAAGCTAGTAGCGAAGGTAAGTAGAACCCACCCCAGTCCTACTTTTGACAGAAATTTACTGAAATAGCTGCATTGTTGATTGAGTTCCACTTGAAAAGTCCTCATGAAAACAGCATGGTAAGTTGAGGTTCTCAAGCAGTTATAATTTTGACTGGACATTGTACTCAGATATTTCCTTCACCCATTTCTTGTAGACACTCTCCTTTATTCAAGGTCTTTAGGTCTAGAGGTTCTCCATCTCATAATTCTTATTTATATGTCAAGCTTCTACTTCCTTCTAGAACATACTCATTAAAATTGCAGTCCATGACTCATTCTTCTACCTCGACCTGCTCATTGCATTCTGTCAATTCAAAACTCAACTTCTTCATTCTGGACTTCTGGCATCATCCCTGCTTTAACTGTTCCTTAGCGTTCCATGCCTCTGTTCAGCTGCATTCCTTAAGACAGGAATTCCATGAAGATCTCCTTCCTCTCATCCTCTGTTGTTTTCTTCTTCTTTTTTTCTTGGTATGTATACACCAAATCATCATCATTATCATCAAAATTCATATTACCAAAATTTGTATAATTAAAAATGAACAAACTGCAATCATTATTAGTTGTGCAAAGTTGAAATAACAAGAACGCCATTATTCTTGGAGTGAGTCGGGTGAAATCTACTTATTTTCCCTGCCAATTTGGAAGTGCGTGCTGTGCATGCGCCATCATCACACTCAATTTTTGACCCTCTGCGCATGCGGAGAGGGTGAAAAACCAGGAAGTAGTGACGTGCGGGTAGGCGGAGCGTTGTGCTGCTGCCGCTACCGGTTCCCCAAATGAGCCCCCCACCACTGCTACCGGCACAACACGAGTCAAACAGAACCGGCAGGATTTCACCCCTGGAATGGGTTTTGTCATAGTTTCCTTTAGCTTACATATTGGGAGGTGGGACATCACCCACTGTCTCCCAGATACACAGAGGGCATCTTGCTTTGATATGGCTTATATGGCTAACTAACAGAGGGCATATTTTGTTTTACTTTCACAGACTGACTATGGAGTTTCCTGCAACAGGTGGCATAATCCCTTCTTGGCAGTTCCACTCTGTAAAACTTCTCAGATACGTCACCTATTATGATTATTTTCTAGCCTCCTGCGAAGTCATCTTCTGTCTTTTCATCTTCACATTCCTCATTCAAGAGTTTATAAAAATGAGAAAACTGAAAGGAGATTATTTTAAAGATGCTTGGAATTGGTTGGATATGTTATTGCTCTTGGTAAGTTTCAGCATTTCCATGTCATTGATGTAGAAAATGGTTTTTTTAACTGATGCCAAGGTGGATAAGAGGAGGGTACCTACCTACCATTATCTGCCTTGATTGTCCTATTTGAAGGCATAACGTGCATTGGTCAATGAAAGGTTAAAGCCTGAAGTGCAATCAGAGGAGGTTTTGCCATAATGGCCTACTCTGTTTTGGAACACTGAAGAACAAAGAAAGAGAACAATGCAAAAAATTGCACTTTAGTTCTCTGAGGAACTCTGAGAGATGAAGTCCCAGAAGCAATGCCTGGAAAGCCATTATAGGAAGAGGGACCCTGACCAAACACAAGTTAGAGCCCATATTTGGGCCTACATTGTGATGATGAAGAGAACAAAACACTATTATTTGCCCTCACTGTTTCTGGAGACAGCTACTAAGTGACCCTTTTTGGAGTGACTCATTGTGTGGGGACTGGAGCTTGATTATCTGAGCAATAGTTACACTATTTGACAGATCAAGTCATTCAGATCTCCAGAACATAATCTCGTAGGGTTATGTAGACTGAGTTCAATTCTCTGATTCCGGAGGAAGTGGACAAAATTCTCCAGTCTGTCAACTCAACCACCTATTTGTTCGTTCATGGCCCCTCCTGGGTTGTTATGACAGCCAAAAGGTGACAAAGAGGCTCTTGGAGGAAACGAGTTGTTTGATCCTGTTGCAGTCTTGTCTTCAGACCAAGATATTATTATGGAGACAGTTGGTTGTGCTGATTGATGACCTTTGGTGGAACGATGGTGTTGGCGGTGCATCCATTCTAGTGCACAGCAGCTTCCAAGTTCATGGCATCCTTCTGGACTAATTGCAGGGGTTGAGAGTGGGAGGCACTGTGTTGCAATGCTTCACCTCCTTACCCAGTGTGGTTGATTCAATTCAGAAAAAAAGTACAAAGAAGAGCAACTAAGATGATGAAAGGCCTGGAGACAAAAACATATGAAGAACGGTTGCAGGATTTGAGTTTGGCTAGTCTAGAGAAAAGAAGAACATGGGGATGACATGATAGCGATATTCCAGTATTTGAGAGGTTGCCACAAAGAGTTGAGGGTCAACTTATTTTCAAAAGCAACAGACGGCAGAACAAGAAACAATGGATGGAAACTAATCAAGAAGAGAAGCAACCTGGAATTAGGGGGAAACTTCCTAACAATGAGAACAATTAACTAGTGGAACAGCTTGCCATCAGTGTTGACAGGAGGGGAGAGAGAGAGAGAGAGAGAGAGAGAGAGAGAGAGATCACATTAACGTCCCCTTGCCTACTTCTTTCCTGCTTAACATTTATATGAAACCACTGGGTGAGGTCATCCACCAGTTTAGGGTTTGGTATTATCTGTATGTTGATGATACCCATCTTTACATTCCTATCCTGTGCTGTACAAGTGAAGCTTTCAAGGTACATGCCCAGTATGGAGGCTGTTTGTGTCTAGATGGGGAGGAAGAGACTTTGGCTCACTCCTGACATGACGGAGCGGCTGTAGCCATTAGGCCCTGCTGGGCCAGAGACACTGTGTGGTCCAAATTCATGCATGGAGAGAGATTGTTACCAAGTGTCCTGGCTGGATGGGCAGATTCAAGTCTAGCAAAGCATTACCTGGTGTATCCTGGTACTTTGCCATTTAAGATAATGCTCAGCCTAGAGTTGGGCCTAGAAACTTTCTACTAAGTAGTGGAGCAATTTTAAAATTGGCATTCTGCCCAGAACAGCAATTTAAACACTGTGTCTCCTACTGTATCAGCTACAATGTCCATATTGTCTCCATGGCAGCCCCATATAAAATCCATTATAGTAGACCATCCGAATGCTGATCAAGGATGAGTTAGTCATCAGGACATCTTGACTGAGATAGGATTAGAAGCTGGAACACCAAGGAGCCCATGTTCAATCCTGAGCTACATATATTCCCTTTTACTGGAACAATAGGCCTTCTCTCTAGCAGGCTCCCATGTTTTGGAATATTGCCCTTCCCCTCTTGGGAGTACATGTGGCTCCTACCTGTCTGATATTTTGAAAACGACTAAAGTCAGTACTACTGTGTGTTCCAGAGTGCTTGTGGCACTGACTGATAATGGGTGGCCATCACAGGAATCATTGATTGTGCTGAATATAATTGATGTTTTGTTTTGCTTTCTGCCTTTGTTGCCTTTATACTATATTTTAATTTGGAATATAGTTTTTGGCTGCCTCCACAGTAATTTTGCATAAGGCAGCTCATATAAAATGTCAAATAAATGGATTTGTTTACTAGTTTAGAAAGGCTTCCCTTTAGGAAAAAAAAATCACTAAACGCTAAAATACTGAATAGCAGAGTATGATGTTTCATAAAGACATAGAATTCTCAAGTATTTTACCTACTTTCTGTAATATTAATATTTGCAGCCATAAATCGATTTTCTCAATTGTAGCATTACAACCCTCTGCTTTTTCCCTCGTTCAGTTGTCCTTGTTTGCTATTGCTTTCAACATTTATCGAACAATTGAGGTATCCTGGCTTATGGAAAATCTGCTCTCCAATTCAGATTCTTATCCAGACTTTTATTTCCTTGGATTTTGGCAGACCCGTTATAATAATATGATTTCAGTGAATGTCTTCTTTGCATGGATAAAGGTACCGTTATTAACCTAATTTAGTGTCCGAAAGTGTGTGTTTTTAAAGTTAATCACATATACTTTTATACAAAGTATAAAAAGAGAACAAAACATTCTAACCCCATTGTAAAGTTTAAGGAATATTTGCATTTTTTTCCCCTTACTCATGCTAATCCCTTAGCTTAGCAATGGAAATTCTGGTCCCGATTGATATCGTAACCTGCAAAACTCATGCTGAGGAAGCTCCTTCAGATACAGTAGGCCATAGTCAGTGAGGGTTGTAAAGGTTATGACCAGGCCTTATCAATCAGGGCAGGAAATGGACTAGAAGCTAGAATATTCAGAGAAATAACCTGTGAATGTAACAGAAATCAATCTATGAATTCCTTTATGGATCCTTTTGTTCTTTTAATCTCAACCTAACTGGTTCTACAATTTAATACTGATTTCCTGAGAGAGATGTGAAAACTCTTTTTAAGATTTAAGAGGATGTGGTAGAGTTGGATCTTAGCCACATCATAATGCCCTCTATTTTTTTGTCTTCCAGATATTTAAATACATAAGTTTTAACAAGACAATGACTCAGCTGTCTTCTACTCTGTCCCGTTGTGCTAAAGACATCATAGGATTTGCCATCATGTTTTTTATCATCTTCTTTGCATACGCACAGCTGGGCTACCTGGTCTTTGGATCACAAGTGGATGAATTTTCCACTTTTCAGAATTGCATGTATGGAACTTTTCAAGTTACCTAATACGGTTGTTTCACTGTGTCATTAGTTAGAGCAGGATTTTCTTTAGAGGAGGGCCAAGGTACATGAAATACTTGATGCAACTGGTCGTCAACTTACAAGCACAACTGGGAAGGGAAACTTGGTCTTTGAGCGAAGCAGTCATTAAATGGGACATTATGTGACTGCTTTCCACAACAAACTGTAATTATAGCACTACTGGTGCATGCAATATCCTTTCTGCAGTCAGCATATATAAAACCAAAGTTCCATATATTTTTTTCCAGATGCTTATTCATCAGTTCCTCCATCCCCTAATTGGCTCTGGTTTCAATTATATAAATGTCTTTAAAAATCTTCTGTATTGTTGTATGTAATTGAATCTAACATTTTCTAGATGTTTTACAGGTTACAGGCATGATAAAACGTACCTTCTTTTTGGTTACATTTTCAGCATACATTTGTAAAAAAATTTCAGTGACATGTACCAACAATACATCGTTTTATACAAATTCATATACCATAGTGTAACCTTCAATCCTTTCAAACATTTGTCCTCCCACTAATCTCTATGTGTATATTATAATCAGTTTTAGACTATTTTATCCTACATTCTTTCTTCTGCTTCATATTTCAAGTTTATACATGTTAGCAATAACATGATCTTCATTTATATACAATTCCATTTCAAACTCAATCTTGCATTGTTCAAAACCAAAAATAGTTTCACTTACTTTATATCTTTCTAACAGTTGTACATATGAAAACCATTAACATAAATATCCTTCTACAGTTCTTCTCCTATTATTATTCTACTTTCCCAATGGCAAAACTGTAATGTATCAGAGCAAGGAAATCATTTGTGTCTAGTGATCATTTCTCTTACATTAAATATTTCCTGTTTTTAAAGCAAAAGCAAAAGGTTGCCTGCCGAAGGATTTGAGCTCTTTAGTTGCTTAAGTTCAAATCCAAGCAGTCATGGACCTCAATCTTTGGCAGGCAACTCAGAGTGAAAGAGCTGCTTACCGAAGGATTTCAGCTCCCAGAGATGAAATAAAGTCAGCGCCCCAAAATATGAGGGATTTTTCTGAGCAGGCAACAAGACTTCCCATCTGGCTTCCCTGTTGACTTTCTGGGTATAATAATAATAATAATAATAAATTTTTATTTCTATACCGCCCTTCTCCCTGTTGGGACCCAGGGCGGTGTACAAGTCCGATAAAAAACATTTAGACAGATAAAACAAACAATTAAAACACCCCTGTCTGTCTGTCTGTCTGTCTCCCATTCCATGTACTATTTCACTATTTCACTATTTCACTATTTTTTTTATTCACATGAAGTGACTAAAGTAAGAGGTTGTAAAGAAAAATAAAAACAAAAAAGGAACTAAAGAAAACCATTTCTTCTAAATTTTGAAAAAGCCACCTTCTATTTACAAAGCAAGAGTTATAACCAGAATGTTATTATTGTTATTTATTTATTTATTGGGTTTGTTAAATTCTGCCTTTATTATCTTTATAAATAACTCAAGACAACACACATAATACTTTTATTTTCCTCATAGCAACGAATCTGTGAGGTGAGTTGGATTGAGAGAGAATGACTGGTCCGAAGTCACCCAATTGGCTTTCATGACTAAGGTAAAACTAGAAATGACAGTCTCCTTGTTTCTAGCTTGGTGCCTTAATCACTAGAACAAAGTACTCTCAATCTCATTATGCTACTATAGCAACTAGAACAAAAAGCAGCTCTAAACATATTAGGGAGTATATAAGCTAAATTGAGTAAATTGACCAAGTTGAAAGTTTTATTCCTTCATCTATGAAGGAAAGAAAATGCCATGTGTTGGATAGCACTTTGGCAATAGCTTTTGAAGACTGAGTTTGAATTTAACCATATATTTATTAGAGCTACACTTATAAATAAGATACAAATCCTGACTAATTCATATACATATACTGCTTATTATGATGCCACTCTCCGTGGTTGAACTAGCAATACACAGTTCATTGTAATGACCCATAATTCCAGACAAACCTTGAGTGCTTATGTATATTATTTTTGTTTGACAAAGAAACAGCATTGTTTTCATTGTGATTCGGCACTATAATGGTACATGATGGGCAACTAACAGAACTCACAGGACAATATACAATAACTCTGGTTTACAAGATTGAAGAAATAACCATATTGTACATAGGAACTTCTCATAATCCATATTCAGGCTTTATCACTATAGCAAACATTTGGGAACAATATTTGCAAGAAGGTACTGCATTGCATAAAATTCTATGCTACACACCGTAATTTAATACTTGTTGTACTTTACAATTTTCCTGTTCTGCAATGGATTAGCTGGCACCAATTTATAGATTTGTGCAGTTATTTTGTGGTTTGCAAGGGCTAGTCTAAATCAACGCAGATGTGGTTATTTGATACATCCAAGTTGAAAAACTACTACTGTTTTATCAAATTCATAAAACATATTCAATCCTAAGGATGAATTGACCAAATACAATTTTAGTATTTATTTAGCATGCAGATCCCAAATATATTATGGATTAATACAATGGCCTGTTTGATTGCTGAATTTTCACAACTTGCCTAACTCATTGAGACTTACCATAGGATGTGGTATAGATGCAGCTAAAAATGTTATTCAAATCTTTACTTTGAAATTGATCTTATTAGTTACATGTACATTATATATTATTTTATATTAAATTATAAAAGCACATGACCAAACAAAATAAACTAAAATAGTCACAGCTTACTAATATCTTAGGTGAAAAATAAGATGTTGTTAATGCCATCATTCAAGTAGTGATAAACTGCCAAAGTTTTAAAGCCTCTTTGTTGCCCAGAAGGCAGTATTTTATGCAAGCAGAATGTGATATTTTGGTCCCACAAAAAGTTTTTGGAAATTGTTAACTTCAACTGGTTATTCCCAGCTGAAATTTTATTATTTAAAAGCACAGTGCCTTAAAAAATCAGAATGACATAGCCCTTGGTGAAGTCCAATACTTGCATATTTATACAATGACTGTGGTATCTAAAAGAGAAATACTGGGGGGAAGAAGAGATGGAGCAGAACAGGCAGAAGATAAATACATATATTTGGCGGATGGTGGAACCCCTGTTGAAAACAATCTGAGCTGAAAAATCAAACTTGTTTCTTATTAGAAAAATTCAGCTGCCCAAACTTTATGTAGTATAAAACACTCAGACTCCAAGTCTCATTTTAGTTCTTCCTCCCTTTTTATTTCTTTCCATTTAATTTGCAAGCTTATTTCATGATGGAGCAGAAATGTCAATCAATTGTACAGCCATCAGCAAAAGAGCATCACCAATCTGCATTAGCCAGCTGGGCTGCTTTCCAGAGCATCATCTACAACACATGAATTATTACCAAAACATTACTGCTGTCAGCACATTTCTTTCCATACAACTTCCTATTATTATTTTTTTGGCGGACATCCCTGAAATTTTAAACAACTCAATCTTGCTAACCTAATACAACTGTTTTGTGCTTTCAGGATGAACTCATAAAAGTAAGAATAATCATTTTACTTAAGGAGGGTAAGGACAGGGGTTCTGTATTTTCTTTTCTTCGCTTATCAACTATTTAGTGAGCCCAGTGCTATAATTTGCCATGTATCTTTTATTTATTTCCTATGCTTGCATATATAATTTTACAGTATCTCTATTTGTTTGTTTATTTATTTACAATTGAATATACCACCAACTCCAGAGACCCTGGTCAAAGCAATGAAACCTAGGAGTCCTAGTGGTGAAGTAATTAAACTGCAGTATTTCAAGCAAAAACTCTGTCCTCAGCCTGGAGTTCGATCCCGACAGGCCTCAAAGATGACTCAGCCTTCCATCCTTCCAAGGTCAGTAAAATGAAGACCGAGATTGTTGTGGGCACTATGCACATAATGTTTCTACATTGTAAATCACCCAGAGAGTGCTGCAAAGCACTATGGGGCAGTATATAAGTGTAAATGCTGCAATTGCAATTGCTAATATTCAAAATACATCAAAACATAGCAATAAGACTTATATACTGCCCTAGGTTCTACAGCTGAACACATCTGGTGAGTACTTGGTTGACAAAGCTGTTGTATGTTCTCTGAAGCTGAAAGCAGCAATACTACACAGGTTTTTTTGAGAAATAGTAGCACAGAATTAGATGGCTTTATTCCTAAATAAATATGCCAAAAAAATTCATATAGCTGAGATTATAAAGCTACTCTATGTTTCATTCCTAATGGTGTAAGCTGAGAAAGAGGCAACAGGGATAGAAATAAACAACTGCTCCTCTGGAAAGACATGCAAAAATTGAGCATTTCAAGGGTGAATTTGGCTGGAAGAGAAAGAAAAAGATTTTTTTGCTTATAGGCAACTACATTCTTTCTGGCTAAGTGTTAGGGTTTCGTTGGTCCTTTATATGGGTTTTATTTATTTTATCCTGTTTGAATTGCTCTGTCTGATAAAAAAAACCTGCTTCTCTGAATGAGGAAAGAATTGCAGGAAGATTTTTTTTTCTTGAAATATTTTCTTGAAAGGACATAGATCATCCTGATGCTTTAGATTGTAATAATTATATGCTATCACTGATTTTATGTTGAGGAAGAGAGTTGGCAAAGTATCAATGGCCACAATGTGCAACTTCACTAATTTTGTTTTTTGAATTCAGTAGTTAGATACTACCTTAATTAGCCTTCTTAAAGTGCCCAATATAAAGTACAAGTTTTTGAGTTCCCTAGATGATATCATCAGCCAAGATGATAAATGAACTGGGAAAAAGAAAGGGAAGTCCCTGCTATTAAAGGCCTGGTACCAACATTTAGAGACAATCTTAAGATGAAATATGAGAAGAGACAGCAAATATGAACAGTTCAACTTTGTCAGAGTCTGTGATCATTCCAGATATCTGTTATTGTTATTCTGAAATAAAAGGAAAAAGAGAGAGAACATACAACTATGCCTTCCACCCTTCTTTTGATCAAATAATCTTCATCTTAAAACTTGTCCCCATCCTCTTCATCACAAGAGAGATGAAGTTTATTATTTGTCTGAAATGGTATAGCGCAGTGGTAAAATCTACTTACCTTCGCTACTGTTTCGGGTGTACTCCCGTGCGGGAGTGCGCATGTGCTATGTGCGCGCACTCCTTTTCTACACATGTGCAGTACCTTCTGTGCATGCACATATGGTTAAAAAACAGGAAGTAATGATGTTCCAGGGGGTGGGCGGAGCCTCCCACCACCAGCGCTACCAGTTCAGAGAACCAGATACCTATACCGCGGGTATAGTGTCTTCTGTTTGAGCAGGGTGTTGAACTGAAAGGCTTCTGAGGTTCCTTCCAATTTTGTTATTCTGTTATCTACAAGTCTTTATAGGACAGCTGTAATGAGAAACACACAATAGCTGCACCCTCCCTTTATTTTTTAATAAAAGAAAATCAGGTGTTATTTTGAATTCTTTCCATTTAGGAAAAATAAAAAGATTCTTAAGTAGTGGAAAGGAAAAAAAGAAAGAAAGACATAGACATAAGAACATATTAACAAGGTTAAAAATACTAAATGCAGATTGCCACTATTTTTCTCCTGTTCTTTCTTTATGTATCCAAATGCAGGCTTGAGAATCTGGCAGTGTTGTCTACAATTAAGAGAAAAGTCTTTAGATGCACAAATAAAAAAGCAAATGGTTAGCAGAACTGTGGAATGCCTTGTTCTTCATTCCAAAAAGGAATATGCAGAGGTGCAAAGATGACACTTGCCTGCAACTCTTTCAAAAAGTATGTCTTTTTTTCAGGATTCATAGTAGCTGTAAGAAGACCTTTGGGAAAATATGCATCTGCTTGAAAGAATTGCAGGCAAGTGTTATGTTCATGTCTCTGTGTGCTGTGGAGCACGTTTCAGGATTGAATTGGAAGTACTACACATTGCTAATAAATATGTTACAGTCAAACTCACAGGGAAAAAAAAACTTTTGGGAATTATATTAGCTCTCCCACTAAAAGGAAACCGGGGCTTCTTTTTTGCTCTATTTCAACTTTTTTTTTTTTTTTAAAAAGCAACCGAACATTTCTAGCAAATAACTTACAAAGTGTGTTTCCTCGATTCCTGAATTATTTTTGCTTCTTTGTTTCTGTTGGTAAAGTCTTATAGTTTGGAATTAAATCTTTTGATAGGGACCTTCCGAAATGAGATCATTTTGTTGCAGATCTGCTGTATTTTCTGAATATTGTTGAGTTGCAGAATATTTCCGTCCCTGCTTAATGTTTAGTTTTGAAAAAATGCATATTTTTCAGTATTCCTTGACTAATGCTGGAGAACATTTAGTAAATGATCTGTGGGAACAGCTGCTTATATATAAGATTCACTGAAAGGCATTGCCTCCCCCTCCCCCTCCAAGTGACTTTCAGATCACATTCTTGACATATGATGCTTAAACAACTTGCTATGCTGAAAAATAGTTTTCTTTGTAACAGGGGATTATTATTAACAACACATGGCTTATTGTTTTATGATTATGTGCCAGAAGATTTTCAGTTACTGTGCAGATAAAATAAATCTGCACAGGAAAAACAAAATGCTACTGCAAGTCACATAAGTTATTCCAGAGAAGTCGGAGAGAAATAAAGAAGCAAAATTTGAATGATAGTAGAATACACTTGGAGTTTTCAAAATGTGTAATGTTAATAATCCTCATTGAGAACCCTTTTCCATTTTAACATTCTCCAAATGAAATTGATGACCAGGACATCTTGGGGTGGAGGAGAGGGCTAGTTGAGGATTATTGGTCCAGTAGTCCCCATACCTATGGATATAGGGAAAGTCTGAATTACAAAGTGGAAAAGGACACAAACATCAGAGGTAGGATTCAAAAATTTTTTACTACCAGTTCTGTGGGCGTGGCATGGCTTGGTGGCCATGGCAGGGGAAGGATACTGTAAAATCTCCATTCCCTCCCCACTCCAGGGGAAGGTTACTGCAA
>JANHFK010004008.1:17780-29264 GCA_036250565.1 Sibynophis collaris | reverse complement strand
AAAAAAACAGTGTTTTTAATTTTCTTATTAGATTTATATTCTATTATATTCTATAATTCTTCAAATTTCCATCCAGCAACTATAATTTGCTTCCCTCATTTTATCATTTCAAAAATTCAGTACAGTAGATAGGAGCACGAGGGCTCATGTGGTTAGGGCACTGGGTTGGAAATTAGCAAGCCCATGTTTGAGACCTGAGTATTGTCATGGGGTGGGGTGAGTTCTTGTCCTTCGCTCCACTTCCTGCTGGGGTCATGAAAGGAGCTCCCAACTGGGTGTCCCCCAGCAATGGTGATGTCACCAGCTAATCATTTCCACTTTGAAGTACCTCAGTGCTTCTGACATGAGTTCAAAAAACCCAAAAGTGATGTAGATGAGGTTGAGAAGAAATTTTTCACTAAACCCAACCAAAAAGTTCATAGGGTGAACAGAGATTTGAATGTTCAGTCTGTCCAGTCATAGATCAAATCTTTAACCCTGTTAAATTGCATCTCATCCATTGAAAGTTCACTCAGTATATCTTTATTATCTAAAAGAAAGTACGGGTGTTTCACCATTTTCTTCTTCTCATCTTTAAACTTTCATGGCTATTTCCCTATTGTTCTGGGAATTACTTTCTCTTGTTTTTTCCAGTCTGTCAAAACAGAGCTTGGGTTGGGATAAGGCACAGCAGAGGGAGGAAAAAACACCTTCCAATATAAATACAGCTAAGCATAGAATGATATTCTATACTAAAGAGGCCATTCTACATGCAGAAGACAATCTGGGAATCCAACTTTCTTTTTTGGTTTCATATTTGAATTCATACTGGTTATTAGTTTCAGGAAGGCTACCCACAAAGATAAATATGTAAACATGACACTGAAATCTTACCCATGTTATATGAAGCACATTGTTATATATGGACTTCTTATTTACTTACATGTAGTGATCTATTTACTTACTTTCATCTTCTTTACATCTTTTATGTTTTAATTAAGTTTCTCAAGGTGTTAATGCAATTGTTGATTATTTTCATACAAAGAATATCTATGGGATTGTGCTTAACATGAAGGGCATTGAGAAGTAAATTCTTGCATTTGACCTTGCAATATAATTACATTTGTATAACTAGGATTAATGAGCCAATTATTTTTGACAAGATAGCTGGCGCAGAACACTGTTTGCTTTTCTTTGCTAGTTTGTATTTTTAACAAACGAGAAGCATCCCTAGTGTTAATTCTGAATTAGATTGGCTTTTACACCTACAGTATGTTCTCAAGAAATTAGCAATGATTGTGATCTCACTCCAGTCTTCATACACAGCAAAGAATGTCATTATTTTATTGTATTTTGTCTTGAGATGACTATTTGCAGGCATATTTATTGTACACCCCACTATTTTGCATATGGATGAACAGCAGTTTATACATTAACAGAATAAATAATACAATTTAGAAAAAGCTGTTTGTCAAGGACTTTCTAACAGAAAAGTAATATGAAATGTCTTAGAACTTTAGTACCATCCTTGAGGATAAGGCAGTTCGGCCCATGTCTGCAGTAGCTGGAGTTGCCCAGTTAGTTGCCTGGGTCTCCAATAGTTGGAGTTTCCATTATCATGGCAGGGTGTAAAATGCAGGCAGGAAGAGCATACACTGAATGGCACAACCAAGAAGCTGGCTTTATGTACAGGAACATTGAACAGTATGTAGGCTAGACCCTCCCAGTGGTGGGATTCAACTGGTATAACAACCGATTCGCTGAGAGTGTGCTTTGTGCACACGCATTGCATTTAAAAACAGCTCTAAAACTTACCTTCTACTACCCAGTGAGTAAAATAGCTGAGGCACAGAAATCCGCTCTGCCATGCCAATCAGCTGGGCTTCAAACAAAGGAAATATAGGTCAGTATAGCACAGGGGCGGGCAGGCCCACTTGAGCTAATGGTTCACCGAACCGGTCAGAATAGGCTGAATCCCACCCTTGGGCCCTTTCTAGTCCAGATAGAAGATCCCACAGAAAGTGGGTTAGATAAATGGCAGAAACTATGGGATAGAAACTACAAATTAACAATGTCAAATGCATATAAAGAAAATTTTTATAAAATGTTTTATAGATGGCATTTCCAACCCTCAAGGTTAGCAAAGATGTTTAAGGATATGTCTTGCAAAATGTTGAAAATGCCATCAGACACCTGGTTCATACTATCATATGTGGTGGACATGCCCAAAAGCAAAAAAATATTGGACAAAAATATATACACGGTTGGAAAAAATGGTAAAACTACATATTGATTTGAAACCAGAAATATTTTTGCTGGGCATTTTACCGGATAAATACAATAAGGAGATTGCATATTTGATTTTACATGTACTGATTGCAGCTAGAATCGTATATGCACAACAATGGAAAAGGGAAAAGATCGCTACAGATGAAAATGTGATTTTAAAAAAATATTAGAATGTGCAGAAATGGACATGCTAACACTTACAATTAAGGATAAGGAAGAAACTGAATACTTTTTGACTTGGGATTTATTTTAACAATGGTTAGTTGATAAAAACAGAAGATCCTACAGAAAGTTTTGGAGAATAAGAGGATTAAGATCCTCTTCCAGGGACAGACAGGGACAGACTCGCCAATCAACCAGACATCGTGATAGTAGACAACAAGCAGGAGATAGTGATGGTGATAGATGTAGCAACATCAAGTGACAGCAACATAAGGAAGAAGTAGTATGAGAAGCTAGAGATGTATCAGGCTCTGAAGGGCAGCTAATGAAAAGTAAAGGCCAAAGTAGTCTGAGTGATGGTAGGAGCACTCAAGTCTTGGAGAATGACTTCAACAGATCCCAGGAACAAGATCAGAGCACTTCTGTCCAGAGGAGTGCAGTGATAAGAACAGCTAAGATACTGCACAGAATCTTCAAACCCGAAGGCCTCAGATAGATAACCCAAGACTTATACTACCCATAGGATTTGAAGGGATTTTTATATAAGTGAACATGCCTAATACCAGTGGTGAAATTCACTTACCTTCCCTACTGGTTTGCAAATGTGCACACGTCCCCCGTGTGCTCGCTTCACTCACGTGCACTATTGTCCTCACATGCACAAAGCCTTCTGTACATGCGCAGAGGCTGAAAATCATAGCAAAAAAGGGACATGTGGGTGGGCGCAGCTACCAGTTTGCCCGAGCCAGATAGAACCAGCTGAATTTCACCCCTGCTAATATCCGTTCCTTCTACTTTCCCGATAATAAGCCTGTGTGGTGAGTTGGCTGAGAAAGAAGCTGTCCAAAATTACCCAGTGGCTTTTCTGCCCAAGACAAATCTAGAACTCAGCCCCCTGGTTTCTATCTCAGCACCTAAAACACTACACCAAACTGGCCCTATACCTGTCAGTCCCCCTCCATCCTGGGCCCTGATACTGACTAGAACAGCTTGCCTGCTGTGAAAATGGTGCAAGGGAATAAGTATGAACACATTATTCTTTTCCTCTTTGTTAAAATAGGTCTTTTTTTCTTCTTCAAGCTTTCATAAAATCCTGGGGAAAAGTTGCAACTGGTTGCACTATGAGTACCTTAAGTAACTGTGACTTAAGTAATTGTGACTATTTTTCATGTTTGTGCAGAAACTTCAGAGTGATGGCTCTGGTGAATAGTAGAGAATCGAGTGTCACCTTCTGTCAAAATTGATTTCTGCTGGATTATTTTAAAAGGATATTTAGTTGTAGGTAGTACAGAAGGAATAGCTAGGAGATGGACAATCTTGTTTGCCAGGTTTCCATGTTTTTTAGCACTGAATTGAATTTATAAACAGTCTTGTTGTAAGGCACATAATACAAAAATAAAAAATAAATAAATCAGAAACCAAGGAAATCAAAGCATTAACTAATTGCTAGCTAACTAGCATAAATGTTGCTTCTTTAACTTTTTTGGAAATCATTTTACTGAGATCTATAATCAGACATTCTTTAAACATCTAAGGAAACTGTCCTCAACAAACTTGTGCTCTCCATATTGATGGAACTGATTTTTGCAGGATGGTTAAGAATTCTAGAAGTTATAAGCATAGCAAAATTCTGAATTAAAAGGATACCACAGGCACATTCCTTGAAATACAAGAACATTTCCTGAAACTATATATATGTGCATAGTAAGGGATTTTGTGGTTTTTACCTCAAGGGCAAACCATTACTATTAAAGAAAGCAAAAGTATTTCTAAGTAAGTTATCAAATTATTAACAGTTACATTGAACTATCTATATATTCACAAACAGAATAATCAGTTCAAAGCTCATGAGATATTTTCAACCCACACTTTTAAATTTATCAGTTTCAGATAAAAATCAAAGCTAATGTAGCAATACTATTAAGATCCAATCATTATATCTAATAAGCAGTGAGTTACAATACACTGGTTTCCATTAAAGAGCAAGGTTTCAAAAATAATTAAAATATTATTGTTGGGGGAGGGGGTTCATTTAAAAGGAATCTTATGTTTTGGTGTATTAAAAGCAAAACCATCCCCAGCAAAGACTGTTTAAAGGGATCATATGGCTTCTGATGTGTGTATCTCTGCACTGTACATCTTACTGAGAAAGTTGCTCTCCTGAATAGTTAACTTGAATAAATTTATCTGCTTAACTTTGCAAGATGAATATATGGGTTAATTTACACTAACAAAGAACAAGGTTCATGTCAAACAAATAGAACACAATGTGCAGAGGAGTTAAAATTACTCATGCAGATTACAGAACAAACAACCTTTCATAGATGTGAAGAATCTTCTGGTTGTCATTTGAAGGCAAGCACAATCTAGTCCAGACTTTGATCATGTGTAATGGAATCCTTTTGACTAGCTGTCAACCCTAAAATTGAAATGCCACATTGAGAAAGCATACTAGTAGCTGTACTAAAGAAAGATTAATTGTTTGCTCTAACTAATGAAGACATTGTCATCCATGTAAATCAAACCTATCAGCGATCATTATCAGCTGAATTTTCTTTAGAAATCAAAATGCCTTTATCCGTTTTATGCAAAAACACCAGCATGCAAATTATGGCACATCCTTTCCCTTGTGATGTGTGTTCTCACCTCCCACCCTCCTTTCTCTAGCACTTTTAATAATCCTGAAACTATTAGATAAACAGACTCGACTCCTTTTTATGAGATACACAAAATGAAAAAAAAATAGCTCAAAGAAAAAAAGCACTATATTCACAAATGCTAAGTTATTCAGATATTTAAATTAATTACACCATTACAGAATAATTGCATCTTTTTACCCTAACCCAAGTCAATGCAAGGGAGAAAAAAATAAAGGAGCAGAGCTGACTTTTCATAAAATTTCATCTTTTCCTTATTATTAAACCTTAATCAGCTTCAATTCCTGTTCAACCTAGTTTAAATCATTAATTTTTAGTCATATATGCGTTACTGTAGCATTTATTTTAGAATAAGAGATATTTCTGAAAAGTAAGTAATAGAAAAATAATTCATGTCAGTATGAGCAGGGTTCCATAACCCAAGGGCTCTGCATGAGGAGGCACCAGTTGTGTGTGTGAGATTGTAAGAGATACATTATCAACAACAGAATTGCACCAAGTTAATTTATGCACACTCAACCACCAACACTGCTGATAAAATCTAAATCGGCACCCATCAGGCCTTTGAATAATTGTAATTATAGAATATATTTGAATATATTGGCAACCTCCCACTTCCCTATCCTTTTGTAGGAGTTTGGAGACTTGGCTCTACCAATTTATCTGGTGGTTTTGAAGTATTGTATTTTGTATAGCATTTAGGGTTCTTTTATATTTTCATTATATAATGAAGTCACTCTGGGTGGTCCATGAGTGAGTGTGATGAGCAGTATCTACATTTGACAAATAAACCATAACATGTTGTTTTAAATGAATATTAAATAAAGAAATAAATCATTAAAAATAATGTTTTCGGGTGAACATTAAGTGAAATTCTGCATAAGGACACCTTGAATGCCAGCAGTGATCCCAAGTGTTAGTAGATAAGAGGATTCTATATTTTACCCAGGCAGCTGTTAGTTACTTTCTGGTGACAACCCCACATATTTTTCAGGAAAGCTAGGATTAGATACAATGCAAGTCACACTGAATAAAAGTATGTTGCTGAAATTTCTGTAAGTACCCATGTGAGAACTGTCTCCCAAATCCCATTACTTTCACAGCAATGTCTCTGATGTTGTACTAAATCTGATCATCTGAAATAAATACATAGAAAAATTAGAGTGTCATCACCTTTCTTTCAAAGCAAACATAAATGCACAATGGTTTTTTTAATATTACTATAATTAGCAGATAATGGCTTACTAAGAATTCTTAGAATTAAGAAAGGAATTAATGATTTAATGCTGTCCTTCTATGCCTCTTCGACTGTTATAATGATTCATCGTGATTTGAATCATTTGTACAATCCATCATCCTAAATCCTTTGATTATTGCAGATATTCCTGCAATATAATATTGTTCTATTCATAGTATTCCTATTGAGTATAGCCTGCAGAATAATCTGAATTTTTGCCTTAGAAATATGTAAATGAACTTTTAACTATATTAGGAGAAATTCTAGAATAAATTAACTGAACATATTTTCCAGTGAAATCTACAAGGCAATTTACAACTAGTTTATTCCATTGATTTCAGAGGAATTTAAGTGCGACCAATTTGATGCAGAAATAAATCCCACAACTACAGCATTGGCATCCATGCTCAGGATAGACATAAATATTTGTGCAATCAGTACAATTAATCAGCTACTATATTTGCTACCTTAAATGTCAATTCACAGACGGGTCAGCAATAAAGAGAAACCCAGCTTTGCAAGAAACCCTGTAGAACTTCTGCCCTTCTATCTATTTAAACAATACTGTTTCCAGAACAAACAATCAACGCATATCTACACTGTATACATGCACAGCCTAACAATACCTAACATCACAATCTGCTAACTGTGCATCATTAAACAAGATAGTGCTTATTTGGGATGTGCAACAGAGTGGATTTAAAAGGGAACTGGTAACCGGAAATGGATATAACTGCACACATTGTGCTTGTCATTATGTCCTTAAATAGCAATAGTAATAGCACTTGGACTTATATACTACTTCATAGTGCTTTACAGCCCCCTCTCAGCAGTTTACAGAGTCAGCATATTGCCCCCAAAAGAATTTGGGTCTTCATTTTACCCACCCAGGAAGGATGGAAGGCTGAGTCAACCTTGAGCCTGGTGAGATTTGAACTGCCAAATTGCAGGCAGCCGGCAGTCAGCAGAAGTAGCCTGCAGTACTGCACTCTAATCACTGCACCACCATGGCTCAATCAAACGTATCTCATCCTGAAATCACGAGGCAACTCGGAAGCAGACCAGAAAAAGATGCATCTTCTTTAAGAAGTCCGAAACTGGCATGACACATGTACATATGCATATTCCAGATCCTTTTCCCCCTTCCAATTCAATTCACTGCCCAGCATTACTATTTGTGCAGTAAAAATAGATACAAATACATGTTCAAAACGGTAGCCTTAAGACATTACTTAGATATAGATGTACTTCATTTCCCAAGCTTTAACATGTGTGACTCAAATTTAATGAATCTATCTGAATGAGACAGCAACAACCAGTGATTTTTTAAAAATCTTGGTACACCCTAACCCTGTTTCTATGTGTGGACTTCATATAGGATTCTGGGGAAAAATATACTGTACAAAAATCCCAAAACTTATACCAAAGTAAGACCAAAATAGTGCAATCCATACTACACCTAAAGGAATTAAAAGAAATTTCAGAACAGATGACAGTCAGGTGAAGTTGAGTTATATCTGACTAATAGAATAGGGAAGAAGAGACATGCCGAAATTTAAAAAAAATCATCAAAAGAGATGTTCCATTAAATTCTGGTTTTATTTAATCTAGCAAAGAATTGTAGTTGTTTTCATTCTTTTACTGCAGAAGGATTACATAACATTACTTCTATGTGTAGCACCTGATATAGAAAGAACTTTAAATTTAATCTGGGCTAGCTTTCTTCTTCCATCCATCGCCTCCCACCCCCTCCATTCCCATTCCAAAACTGCAAACTAATATACACCAACCTGGGACTAAATCCTTTTCACTCAGTGGGATCTGCTTACTTTTACTAGGCCCACACAGGGCTTTTCTCTAAATAAAACTGAATACCGCTTCTTGGACTTGTTTAGTTAATTTGATTTGTTTTACAGAGTACATGCCACTGGTTCAGAGTCCATAGGGTCCAGTGTTCCCTTTGATAAATAATTTCTCTTTTAAAGTATAATTAGGATTTCATCTTTGTCTTCCATTTTCCTAGAGACAAGTGTGAACAATGATCAGGAATAATAAGAATTGTTGCCTATCGTCCACAAAGAAATCCATGTACAAATGAATGACAGCTTCCAAACAAACAGAAATAAAAGTAATAAAGCATTAAGAAAAAGTCAACAACAAGATGGCAAATGGAAGGCATGTAAGTAAGTGGATATTCAGATTATAAATGTGGCAATTTCTTCGTTTAAATGAAAGAATTTTATCTTTGCCAGGAATATAGCTTAATTTTTTTTTAAAATCCATCTCTAAAGTGTGAAAAGAAATTTACATTAAGTACAAAGCCAATGAAGAAAAGCTATGACAATCAGAAAACGTGTGTCAAAACAACTTGTCTTTTGAGAGTATGGCATGATGGCAGAGTGTGTAGAAGAGTTTGGGAAGATAATAGGGCTTCGTTTTCATTATTAGTAAAGCAGTGTATGGTATCCTTCTCCAGAGTCTCATTTTATCTATTGCTCCATTGCTACTCTTATCTTTAACTACCATTGTCACTGTGAACCTCAAACCCCTTAATCCAGAACACAAACATAAAGCCAATCAAATTCATTAATCTAACAGTCAGTTATTATCCTGTTTATAGGCACAACCTGTTCACGAACACATTCTTTTCTTTGTTTGTTTCACACTTCAGTTAACAGAACTGTTTATGAAAATCCAACATCTCCTTAGCGTAAATAGAGAAGAAAGTACACATGGAAGAAATTTCTCAGTGTAAGCATATGCCATATGCCCTTTAAAGTCAATCTTGTGTCCATTTAAAGGTAGGACTATCTATTTTTAAAACAGTTTCAAAACAGCATTAATGATAACCTGTTGAGCCTAAGGTAATCCATTACAGTGTATAATTCAGCAAGGACATTGCCACAATGAAAGAATGGTATCAGCCAAACAGACAATGTGAGGGCCCTTGTGTTGTGTTCCCTTGCACAACATTTTTTTTCAAAAGTATTGTTTCTTGAAAAATGTTTACTGCTTATAATAGACCCCCTTCAAACATAACTATAATTAGAGAATGACCGTATCATATAGGAATCCTGAGAAATATGAAATTAACTTTTAATTTAATTTTAATTTAAACTAGTTAGATCTATCGGTAAAGGCACCAGGCTTGAAAGCAGGTGACCATAAGTTCAAGTCCCACCTTAGCCATGAAAGCCAGCTGGCTGACCTTGGACCAGTCACATTCTCTCAGCCCAACTCACCTCACAGGTTGTTGTTGTTCTGGGGAAAATAGGAAGGGGAAGGTGTGTTTCCTTCTCAACATAAACTTTTTACCTGCTATCTCTCTCTGCCTTGCTCTCATCTAATCATTTTAATTCTTGGGGGGGGGGGAGAGTGTTACCTCAGGACTTAGTCTTCACATTTATAAATTCCCTTTTATGCTTTAGATTTCTCATGGGTTTCCTCTCAGCAAGTTATACTATTTTCAAACTTGCCTGTATTCTGTCAAGCAAACACTGCTAGAGCTTTCTCTAGAGAGTCCAGCAGTTATAACAGGATCTTTAAGACAACATTTTGTGAGGTAATTAAGGGATGTTTCTTTTATGGCAAATACTTCCATGACTTAACATAGTAGTTACATCAGCTGCTGCAGAATCAATGTCTGTGTTTATTTTGAGCTAATACAGAGACATGACTTTTCTATTTTTTCTTTTATATCACAACAAGGCACTTGATAGATAACACTGAGAAAAGAATTACTTTAATGTATTGTCCAACCATGCCTGGCTGATATCTTTTCTCAAACCTAGTAGTCTTACATGCCTGAATGGTGGTGTCAGATGCAATTGCTTTAGAAAACTGGGATTCTTCAAGGTTCTTTTATTTAGCATATGGATTTCTAAACTTTCCATAATGCCTAATAGCTCCAGAATATTTTCTATATTTCCTCCCTCTGTTCCTCCCTCTCCCTATCTCTCTCATGTATATCGAATAAATAAATTGTTGTAGATTCATATATATACAATATCATGTACTGTATATTTGAGCTGGCGTGCACGTGCTCCCATTGCAAACGGGAAACAAAGGTAAGTAGAACCCACCCCTGATGCAGATAGCATATTGAATAAGTTACCTTGCTTTTTAGATGGACTTTAAATCCCAGGTATAGTTTCATATAAAATTATTTTTACAAGTAGAGCTGCATAAAACTTCAGAGGAGCGCTTCACTTCAACATGATTTGAAGTGAAACACTGCTTTGAAACTGCTTCACAAACAAATAGAATCTATACTTACTTCTAAAAGTGTAACAAAAGAGCTACTTTGCTTTGTGTTGTTCAGAACATCTTATGTGATATATCCAGTGTCAATCAAGTTGACAATGCTTCCAGCTTACTTCCAACTTGCTTCCAACTTCTAATAGAAACAATGGACAAGATCAGACAAATATTAAACAGCATTCAATTTTATATACATGTAGATCAGTGGTGGATTCCTACCAGTTCTGTCCGGTTCTTAGAATGGGTAGTAATGTCAGCGGGAGGCTCTGCCCACCCACCCGGACGTCATCACCAATGCTCTGCACAAGTGCAGAAGCGCCGCGAATGAGCAAAGTGAGTGCATATGCACGCAAGTGCTCCCATTGTGAACCGGAAACGAAGGTAAATAGAACCCACCCTGGATGTAGATAGTTGACTTTGTCTGGGTTCATCACTGAGTAGAGGTGGGCCTGGATATAATAGATTAGTTATGAAAAGTACCCCCAAAAAATCCAGAAAAAAATGCATTTATCTTGTCTTTATCTTTGTCAAATGCATTGACAAAGTTCCTAAAAATTAAGCTTTCTCAAAGGAGAATGTATCTTTTAAAATTAAGAAATATATAACAATAGTAATAGCAATAGCACTTTGACTTATATATCTCTTCATAGTGCTTTACAGCACTCTCTGAGCAGTTTACAGAGTCAGCATATTGCCCCCAACAATCTGGATCCTTATTTTACCGATCTCGAGAGGATGGAAGGCTGAGTCAACCTTGAGCTGGTCAGGATTGAACTATTGGCAATTGGCAGAATTAGCTTGCAATATTGCATTCTAACCACTGTGTCACCATGGCTCATATATATAAGTATTCTCCATGATTTTAAATAATTTTTCACCAAAACTAATATATTTTTTTTA
>JANHFK010004008.1:0-16309 GCA_036250565.1 Sibynophis collaris | reverse complement strand
AGACCCTGACAGCCTCCAGGCCCCTGAGAGTTCGCAGTGGGGATGTGAAGTCAGGTGTCACCTGTTTACCGATGATACTGAACCCCAAAAAGGGGAGTGGGCTGACCCCTATGGAACCCCTTTAATGTCAGGTCCACCAAAACCACCTCTCTTCCCCACTGCAACTGATGGAGCCCACGTGCTGGAGGAGTGGAACCTCTGCAAAACCGTAAGAGGGACCAATGCTGTCTCAGTCTCTTACCTGAGTCCCATCTGAACAGAGTTCGAGATACATCATGCAGTTTAAATAAAGTTTACAGTTCTCTATGGTTTGGTTTTAGGTGCTGTTTTTAATCTGTATGTGCCTAGAGTCAGTAGTGTTGGCATTACAGGAAGAGTCATGTTAGCCTATGGTAGCCCAAAATCAGAAGGAAACTGTGCATTTGATGAAGTGAGCTGTAGCTCATGAATTTTAATGGTAGTTTATAGATTTTTTTAAAAAAAACTCCTAATAGAAAATGTGCTTTCTAAGTGTGGTTGGTTGTCTTGTAAATCTAAATAACAAATGACTTCTCCATACTGTATTGAACATGCCCCAAACTACATTCTCGGTGTAGGTGGCGCAGTGGTTAGAGTGCAGTACTGCAGGCTACTTCTGCTGCCTGCCTGCAATTTGGCAGTTCAAATCGCACCAGACTCAAGGTTGACTCAGCCTTTCATTCTTCTGAGGTGGGTAAAATGAGGACCCAGATTGTTGGTGTCAAGAGCCTGACTCTGTAAATCACTTAAGAGAGGACCGTGAAGTCCTGTAAAGCAGTCTAAATGCTATTGCTAGTCTCTCAAAAGTTTGGTGACTAGATAATAGTTGGACTCAGGGAGGATCTTATCAGGAGGGAAAGAATAACAGTTTCTTTCAAAGCTGCTGGAAATTCCTCCTCCAATAATGGGGCAGTGATAGCTTCTGTCCTCAGTGGACATGGGTGAAGTTCCCAGGTGGCAGAAGGTCATCTAGGTAGCCCTCTCACTGCTTCCTCAGAGGTGGCACCCAAGGCAGAGTTCTAGTCAATGCAGCCAAGTGATGCCTTCATTGTCCTGAAAGATTTCATTCGTTAAAACTGGACAATGACCACAGCTTCCACGTACTGACCCAGCAGGAGCTATGACTCCCAGAGAACCTCAATATCAGACAAATGCTACCTTGATCTAGAACTCTCACAGAATTAGCTTCTGCATTAATAACCAGAATCAGTTTCAAAATTAACTCTAGATTAAGCCTGAATTAAATTAAGCCTCAGTGTTTCTTTCCACTGGGACCTTACAAATCTCTGCTGTACAGGTGATCCTTAACACACAAGAGTTTATTTAGTGACTGTCTGAAGTTATAAAGGCACTAATGACCACTGCAGCATCCCCATGGTCATGTGATCATATTTCAAAAGCTTGGCAATTAACTCATATTTATGACCATTGCAATGATCCCCTTTTGCAACCTCCTGGCAAGCAAAGTCAATGGGGAAGCCACATTCATTTAACAACCATGTGGCTGACTAAACAACTGCAGTTGTCACTTAACATATGTGGCAAGAAAGGTCATAAAATGGGGCAAAAATCATTTAACAACAGGAATTTTGGGCTCAAGTGCGATCATAAATCAAGAGCTACCAGTATCTCCATTCAGTTTGGGTATCATCTGCATATTGATGCTACTGGACCCCAAACTGCCAAATGTACTTCCAGGTGCCTGTATTAAGTAAAATGGGGCAGACAATCAACCTGCTCATCCCTCATGAACAGCCACCGGAGCTGCCCACTGAAGTTGTGGGAAACACCGCCAACAACCCAGAACCTTTGCAGACAAATCACAAGATATCGAGAGCCGCCAAGAGACCTAGCAAAATAAGAACTGCTGAGATCTAAAAAAATGACTCATTTTTTCTGTTTCCAAAATTTGGCATCACTGCATATATTTCAATTAAATTATCCTGACCAGTCTGACAGCCTATACCGGATAAGTAGCGCCTAGTTCACTTGTTGGCAAGGCTATTAGGTGGCGGCATGCACTGACCTTTCTCTGCAGCCTCCAAAGGAAGAGAGGCAGCCAGAGGCTGGGAAGAGGGACGTCCGGTGAGCCCATTGGTCCCTTCTGGAGCTGCAGAGAGAAAGCAGTTTCCTTTTCAGGCTTTTGGGTGAGAGAGCAAGGGGCACAAACAGCCACAAGGCCTTCAGCCCTAAATGAGGTAATTCCATCCAAGAGCAGAGCAAGTCCAGTTCCCCTCAAAGCAGCAGGTGGGGGGGAGGGAAGCTTTCTGGTCCCCACCCTGAAAAGCCAACAGGCCGCCAAGGTCAGCGCCTCCTCCGCCTGGATCGACCGGCAGAATTCGCCTTGAGCTCGGGATATCAAGAGGGACAGCAGGCAGCAAAGCCTCCTCGGGCGGGAGCAGCTACCCGAGGCCTCCTTTCCCCCCCGAAGGCCCTCGTAGGCTCCCCCGGCGACCCCCAGGACCCTCCCCTCCCCGCCCGGACCCACCGACCGACCTTTGTGCACTTCGCGGAGGGAGCTGCTGAGCGCCGCCCACCAGGCCTGCGCCTCCTGCTCGTCCTCGAAGTGGAAGCGCAGCGGGTCTTCGGGCCGCGCCAGGACCTTCAGCTCGTGGCAGGTGCCGCTCTTGGCCTCGTACGAGATCTCCCTCAGGCCGTACTCCAGCAGGCTCTGCCGGGGGAAGGAGCGTCACGGGAGCCGCCAGGGAAGCGCCCCTCCCCCTTCCCCTGCCCCTCCCCCCGCTCTCTCCTTCTCGGCCTGACTGGCGGCTGAGCTGTGCCATCCTTCAGGCGGCAGAGCCTGCGGGCAAAGAGCGTGGGGTGCGAGGCGAGAGGGGGAAAGAGATCGGAGGCAGCGCTTCTGCTGATAAAAGTTACCCCGGCGCAGACACCGAGCAGATCCCTCAACTGGCGCGAGAAAAGGGAGCCGGCGAAAAAGCTCCTCTCCACCTCGGCACTTGCTCTCCATAACGAGCGCGGTATTTCCCCGATTATTATTATTATTATTATTTTGTATTATTATTTATTTATCATCCAACCGCGCGCACGTTCTCCTCCTTTACCCGACGTTTCGGGGAGAGAGGAGCCGCTGTTGTTGCGTTTCTTTACATTTCCGAGGATTCAAACCCAAGGGTTGTAATATTTACCTCGGTTACGCTTATCCCCACAATCATTGCGAGGACCGCCTGAATCGTATATATCGTACGCGGGCGGTGGAACAGAGGTGTCCTAGGCGAGGCTGTCTCGGATCCTCGCTACTTTGGGATCGGTTTTAAATCAACCACTGAAATAACCCAGAATTCGACGTACGGGAGTCGGGTTTCCCGAGGTAGGACTGGCAACCCGATCCTACGCGTCCTTACTTATCACTTACTCTTCCCACTGGGTTTATTAGTTACGTCTTCAGAAGGAGCAGCCAAAGTTACTTTCGACCGCTAAATAGGTATTTCCCATTGGACCTGACCAGACTGCCACTGAAATTAGTGAGCGGTTTTCTCTTAATAAGCCAATCATAAGCCAGTAATAAACAGTTTTACCAGATATCTAGCTACTGTAATACCAAAACAGTCAATATGAAATATTAGACTTGAAATGTGTGTTCACTGGCAACAACCCCAAGCTGAAATTTGAACTCACTTAGAATCGTCTGCATTTTAGACGTTCCAAGCCACTTAATTCTTTGGGCTGGGAACTTTGGGCATCTCTCTTTTTTTCCTTTTAACGTGTGTCAATCCCTTGGATATAAGTAGCATTAAAAATATTTTCAAGTTGGAAGCTTGTACGTGAGGCAATTTGTTGGCAGCGACAGACCTTCGGAGTAAGTGATTTGTAGATTGTAGCTCTTGATTTATCAAATCATACGTTGGAGGCGGAGGACAGGAAGCAACCAGCACACTTGAATGCCTGTTAGAGACAGATGTGCTCTTCCATTCTGAAAATAAGAGTCATGCTAAATAACAGTCATAATAGCAATCAGAGCTGTGATGAGCAGGGGAAGGAAAGTATGGAAATCAGGGGCTTGTGGACTGATGGAAAGTGAAAAATATGCTTTAAAATAAAGGACCAATAATGGCTGAAAGAAAACAAATTGGCTTTGGAAAGGCACCATCAATGTTTGCTGGCACAAAACGTTTTATTAAGTATTATTAATGAGATTATTTTAGTTATTATTTAGTTATTTTATCATGTAGCCTGAAATGAAAAGCTTGATAAATTGCTGGGTAGATTATCTATCTTAACACTGAACTTCTAATACTTCAAGGTGAAGGGTGAAAATAAATAATACAGATGTGAATTATTTTAAAAAATCAAACATGGTTCATTAGTCTGAGTCTTATTTGCCTATGACAAACATTGGAATTGGAATCTCATGGGAAACCTCAATAGGTAGCTGACTTGATATATAACATGGCAATCTCTGAGCAATATTCAGATCTGCAAACTTACAGAAGTGTGAATCAAAAACCCTCAGCAACATCAAAGCCTGGGTGGTCTTAGAAAACTAATTTGGTGTATTATGAGATTATTACACATGGCCTTTAAGGTACATCCTAAGGGTTTCAAACCGTTACCTGGTGACAAATTAAAGTTGACATATTACATAGGCACAGAAGGAAAACCAGTTACTTTTGAAGTGAGATAGTATCTTAAAGAATACAGTAATAGTGACACATGAATTTTCCCTCTTAAACTTTCTTTTGGGTACGGGAGAGCCCTCTTAAAATCTAACTTGTATTCTTTTTCAGTAAATATTATATTTTTCAAAGAGATTAATTTTAAACGTTTGCCTCTGTTGGGATAATGTTTCTATCCTGTGAAAGGTGACAGTGTTCCCTTCAGGGGTCCTCTTTGTAGACTTCAACTCAGCATTCAATACCATCATTCCAGATATTATTCTAACTAAACTAAATCGGATAGCTGTACCTGATCACACTTGAAAATGGATCATAAACTTCCTAACAGACGGGAAGCAGCAGGTGAAGCTAGGCAAAATCACATGAGATACTTGTACAATTAGCACAGGAGCCTCCCAGGGCTGTGTGCTCTCTCCACTTCTCTCTATACACCAATGACTGCATCTCAAAAGATCCCTCTGTTAAAATACTAAAGTTTGCAGATGATACAACAGTGATTGGTCTCATTCAAGACAACGATGAATCTGCATACAGACAGGAGATTGAACAACTAGCCTTGTGGTGCAGCCAGAACAATCTTGAACTAAATACACTCAAAACCGTAGAAATGGTGGTGGATTTTAGAAGAAAACCTCCTATACTACCACCTCTTACAATACTAGACAACATAGTATCAACAGCAGAGTCCTTCAAGTTTCTAGGTTCTATCATATCTCAAGACTTAAAATGGACACCTAGCATCAGAAATGTCATCAAAAAAGCACAACAAAGAATATTCTTTCTGCGCCAACTCAGGAAACTCAAACTGCCCATTTTTTAGTTATTTACTATTATTCTTCTCTTCCTTACTAATATATATCTCTTCCTACTTATTACTATAACCATGTTGCTTGTATCTTTCAATTTATATTGTTTTTATTTGTTTCCTAGTATGATTTGATAGCTTATTAGTAACCTATGACTATCACTAAGTGTTGTATCATTTTATTCTTGATGAATGTATTTTTATTCTTCTTATGTACACTCAGCGCATATACATCAAAGACAAATTCCTTGTGTGTCCAATCACACTTGGCCAATAAAGAAATCTATTCTATTCTATTCTATTCTGACACTTCTCAATAACTTACCATTGTGGCCATTAAGATCTAATAAAACTGAGATCTTGATGGTACCATGTATTTATTTAACAAGCTTAAAATAGTAAACACAATCAACAATTAACATATATAGTAATGTATTCCTAGACTAATTCCCATAAAGACACATTCTTACCAAAGATGAATGTTCCTCAGACCATCTGCCACCTAATGATTTGTTATAGGGCATCCTGAAAATGGATGTCCTCTATTATATAATTATCTTCCTTTTTAATAACTAAATATTAAACATATCTGGCATAACTGTCCTACAGAAGCTTTTTCAAGAGGCAACTGGACTTCCTTGTTTTTCTTCAAAGATGTTTCACTTCTCATCCAAGAAGCTTTTTCAGCTCTGAATGGATGGTGGAGAATGGAAGGATTTACATTCCTTGAAGACAGCGGGTCATTTGCATTCTTTTAGATAGTCATTGAGCCCACCTGGAGGTTTATTTGTGTCCTCAGGATCACCTGAGTAGTGTAAATGGGTCTGGAACCTTCTTGGGACTGCTGAAAGGACTGTGTTATAGACTGGAAATAGATAACAAAGCACCTTTGGGACAACCATGATCTGGATCTCCATTTTTTTGTCTGGATAGAGGGGTGCAATAAAAAAAGTCAAGATTAACACCTTTTAAATCCATCACTATGCACATTAAACAAGGGAAGAGATGCAATTGTGTGGTCACAACCATCAATTTGATTTTTTTTATGTCCGTCATAATCCAACTATGCATGTGTGTGCTACAGTTTCTTTTGTTTATTGTTGCAACTGCTGCTATTCTTATTGGGTCTTTTAGGGTTGTTTTAGGTTGTTTTGTGTGTTGAACATTCATATAATATCAGTGACTTCTATAGTTTTATATTTTCCATATTTTACTGTGGCTTAGAGTTTTTAGCTGGTAAAAAAAAAATCAAGATAGTTGCCATGAGAGTGCAACTAAAACTTCAATCACATCATCATTATTTTTATTTTGGGGTCTATTCCTGCCAGATACCTCTATTTTGATCACTAAAGAGGCAGGTTGACTGAAAAATCCAATAATGTTGATTTTGGCAACCTTAAAGTGTCATTTTATATTTTCTCCAATGTACAAGGTGTAAAAGTCAGATGCACACCTCAAAGTATATAAAATAATGAATCACATTTAACTGTGGTTCTGAAATTATTGGTTCACAAAGCAATGCATGACATTCTGTTAGAAGCCGTAAAATATCTCCATCTCTTTTATAGAAGGAGGAAACTATATTGGATTTTATATTTTATAATTTCCAACTCTCTTGGCCATCGGCACCATATGTTACTTTATATTCTACTCATTGTAAGCCACCAATATTCACCACAGCCCAATAAAATATAGTCCTTGGTGCTGATATTACTTATTGTTTTTATTTCTATACATTATTTGTGTTTATGTTTTGAATTTTAGAAGATGAGAGGGAGACCATTTCCTTAAGTTTTCCAAGAAAAGTATACATTCAATGAAAAACCCAATTCAGTGCTTCAAAAAGCAAAACTGAGATGAGGGAAACCCTGTTTATTGCTCACTCTTTGGTTATGCAAAAATTACTTCCGTTCACTCGTGTGTGTGTGTGTGTGTGTGTGTGCCTGTGTGTATGTGTGTGCCTGTGTATATACTTTTGAAAAATTCTCTTACAAAGCTGAAATAGCCCAAGTGGGGTCAAAAGAGTTAATTTAATGGTGTTCCACATCAGGCATGTATTAGAATAAGCTTAAGCATATCTGATTGTGAAATGAAAGCAATTAACTTTTGTTCATTTTTTCTTAAAAAAAAAAAAGAAATCTCTATTAAGGCTTAGAATGAATAGGAGAATGAATGCAGCTTCAAATGTGCTTAATAGAAAAATTAGCAATATTCCGGAATTCTGGATTCATTTCACCCATTACTTTAGAGATTAGCCTATGATGTAAATGATATTTATAGACCTCTTTTCGCATGCCCATGGTCAATGTCATCAGCTAATTGGAGAAGGTGTGACCTTGCCCTTGCTTCTGACAAATAAGACCAGCAATTTTGCTGAGGATACTACCGGTAGACACATCATCAGCGTCATGACTCATGATCTTTAGTCTGTGACACTTTCAAGAGTTTGTCCCCAAAGAAATCTTCTATTGGAATGTTAATCTGTTACTTCTCTAATCTTTTCTACCATGCCATATTCTTGCTACAACCCACATGTTCATATTGTCCTTCAGCAAATATGAGTGACTATTCAGTTCTAACTATGATATTATACAATCTATTTTGTAAAATGGAAGACAGAAAATGGAAGATAAACATGGGAAAGGACTGAAAGTTTGTAATCCTTAAATAGATCAGCTCCTTCTGTTCAGAGGAAGTATATGATAACTGGATTTAATTGGAAGAAAGAAAGAGAAACCATGTTCCCAAAAGAGATACTCGGGGTATCTTTCCAGTACAAAGTCAAGCTGGCAGTTGCAAGTGTAAGCTTAAGGCCTCTTTTCTTTTTACATGTATCATCCATAAAAAAGGAGCAGGGCTTTGATTGTGACCACTATCTTGAGTTTTTTTTTTTACCCTTTTCCCTCTATAGAATAAACTGCACATAGCTTTTCTCCTCAGCAACATGAACTATTTAAACTGGACATCAGGCGATGTCAATAAAACCTTTCCTATATCTTCACCAGCAGCATAACAGAAGCATGCAAGGGAGAGGAGCAAAGTCCTGATCCAGTCAGCCTGGTACAGACATATATTTCACTGATTTATAAAATGAAGATGATGCATGACAAGATCTTGATCAACATCCAAGTATATGATGGTTTCAACGAGTGATCTATCGGCTGCGTTTATAGCAGTGGTGAAATCCAATTTTTTTTTAATACTGGTTCTGTGGGCGTGACTTGGTGGATGTAGCAGAGGAAGAATACTGCAAAATCTCCATTCCCATCCCACTCTTGGGCCAGCCAGAGATGGTATTTGCCGGTTCTCCGAACTGCTCAAAATTTCCGCTACCGGTTCTCCAGAACCTGTCAGACCTGCTGGATTTCACCCCTGGTTTATAGCCTGTCTTTTAATGAAAAAACACTAAGGATGGTTGAGTAATAATCATGTAAAACAACTGACAATCAAAGCATCAATAAAAACATTAATTGAAAGCATCTGCCTCCTTCTGAACTCTGTGAAGGCTGCAACTACCTTTTCTCTCCTGGGAGAAGCAGAAAACTAGTCCTAACAAACGTAATTAACTGGTACGTGATACCTGAAGTTTTGGAGGAAAGTTACATGGATTTGGGAGAATTTTAGTTCTATAACGAGCAAATACAGTTTTAAAATTGCTTGCCACACAAAAGATATTCTTTAGTATTGCAGCAATCATTGCTGGTATCGCTAAAGAATATGGAGACCGTTTATTCCTTTTACTGGAAGAAATGGGAAAATAATGACCCTCCCTTTATCTGGTGGCAAAAACAGTGGCTTTGATTTCTAACTGTCCATGTAGCAGCACCAACATTTGAAAGTAAGATGACATTGGTTTTCCATCAGGACATTGAATTCTAGAGGCAACCTGCAGATTAATGGCTATTCCCTACCCACCTGGCTTGAATAGATGGCCTTTTAGTCTGACTCAACAGTATTTTGTTTTACAAACATGGGACTAAAATGTGAAGAGAATCATAGAGAGCTGTATCTGCAGGAAACAGGAGAAGGTATGCCATATGATGCTATCTCATGCCATAGCAATGGTACAAAAAATCATTTGGGGTTTGGACAGAAGGTCGTTTGTTTTTGTTTGGTTTTTTGTTTGTTTGCGTAAGGGAGAATCAAGTTGCTCAAACAGGAAAAAAAGAAAATCTTAACATTTCCCTAGAAGAAATATTCTGAAACAAGCAGTAGAGCTTGTTAAGCCACTAGACATGTTGAAAAGGCAAATGGTGCAAATCAGCCAAATCACCCTGCTCAAAATTGCAATTTGATTTGAAGTCCAATTGCTTTGAAGCTGTGAAGTATCTGCCTGATTTAAATCATTGGTTTGAATCATTGAATCAATGCCATTCAAAGATTCGGTTCTCTTTAATAAAAGTGCATCAGCTTGTACATGCATGTGCAAAACTCTGAAATTGATTCAGAGGCACTTATTTAATTTGACACTTCAGATTAGTCAGGTGATCTATTTTAAACCTTTTTTTCAAAGAGATGATCCAATCCAATTGCCTTTGAAGTTATTCTTTGAATCAAAGCTTTACACAATCCGTCGAAAGCAGTTATTAGAAAGTTAGAAAGTACTCTCGGAGACTTGGTTTAAAATAAATACAGTTTTCTAATGAAGCAAAATAGAGATCATATGTAAGCATACTCAAGTATGTCTAAAGAACTGTGGGAGGGCTGATGGTCACAGTGTATGTATATAATGTATCTCAGGAGAAATCCTTAAAGCAGCAAATGTTAAAAGAGATTAAACAGTGACTAGATTGTTGTAATGAGAAGGAAATTACCAAGAAGTTATTTCTCAAGTCTGATTTGTATTACGGTAAATGTTTTGTGAGGTTCAATGTTGCATCAAATAATAAAGAGTAATATAAAATGAAGGCTGAACCAGGGCATTAGCTTGCTGAATTTCATAACTGTTAAATAAAGAATATTAATACAAATGCAAAGCATTAACCTCTAGCATCGTTCTTCATCTAAAAATGCTTCTTAGATAAACATCAGCAGCAATCTTAGAAAATAAAATGATGGGTAGCTACAGTCCAGTGCTTTGATAGTTTACCCATTTCCCCAGAAAATGGAAAAGAGCAAACTAGGAGGATGACAACTTCACTAGTCTGTCTTCTGATAAATGAGTATTTGGGGTCAGATCACACCCATCAGTGCAACTGTTTATAAATAGATATAGTTTCACTCTATGACAGCCATATTTTAAGGGCATCCAAGGCTTGCACTCACATTGGAAATATGCCCATCAACTCCCTAGTAAATGTTTGTTGTGCACACAGTGCTGAAAAAAGCTTTCTCACTGGATTGGTATTTGCTTGTGTCTGTACACAGTTCACTTGCAGAGAGACAGATGTAGTGGCTGAAAAAAATAACAAGGGACCACAAAATAATATTTTTTTAAAAAAAGACCTGCACTGTAAATGAAACTTCTTTGAGCATTGACAGGTTTAGACATTCAGTTTTTCAGACATCTGTAATAAAAATGCATAGGGGAAGATATGTTCTTTGACCACTTATGCATGTCGTGATACTCTGGCTCATTATGTCACTTAATATAAAAGTATATTTTTTAAAGAAGAAAATGTAGTTGAACTGGGGACAAACCTGAAAAGAGAGGTTGGACAAGAATGAAATTTATCATCATTTTTTCATTGATTAAAATGTCAAGATAAATGAAGCAGATCAACTTTTGCTTTAGAAAATTGCTGTTTTCTATAGATATAGTTAAAATCTAGCTAGGAACGTAAGTTAGATTTTATTTTAATTTTCTGCCTGGAGCTAAGCCTAATGTTCTGATTATAATTAGGATACTCTTAAGTTTACCTCAGCCTTGTATTCCATCTTTCAGGCTGGAAAAGAAGAAATTAATATTATTTATAATTTTATAGTACTCTATAATATTAAATCATAAATTCTTCCAGAGACAAGAAAAGTTAATTGGTGGCAGAACATGTGGAAGACTGCATGTACTTTTGTAATTTTATTATAAAGTAAAAAGGATCTCATCTACATTTTTTAAAATTAGAATTATATTTTACTTATTTCTTGTGAGGTCAATCTATCCCACAAAGAATGGTTAAAGCTTTTAGCCACACACCTCTAATCTTCATGGCTAGCAAACTGAATCATAGTAGTATCCCCTTCTGGCTTAGGAAGAAGGAAAAGATTAATGAACAGCTCAGGGAGAGGAAAAGACAGCTCAGTTCTGACATCAAAGTCCTATTGCATTAGCTACAATAATAGAGCATTCCTAGAATCCATCTTCTTCTGTTTCCTGACCTTGCCTATTTCAAGAACTTGACATGAATCCTGAAAAACCTCACTACTCTCTTACCAAAGAAGCATTAGACCTTGCCTTCTAGATTTGAATAGATCCTTGAGACACTCTCCTGGTTGTAGCACAAGTAGCTAAAGCATTATTGCAACATCAATAGCAGTAAGACACATGTACAATGTCATAATACAGGTAGCACATAATATAGGTAGCAAAGCATATGGGATAGGGCTGGAGGTACATGTCACTGCACAGCCTAGTCTAGTGCTTCATCTGGAAATCTATTAGAGGAGTTGGGGTGTTCAAGATCAATTTTTGACTCAGTGTGACTGAGGGTCATCTAACAGAATTTCTTATAGATGGGACCAAGGTCATCTTTGTTTTGGGTGCTCTAAAAGAAGGGGCAGCCTTCATATAAAGATTAAACACTTTTTTGGATGCAGCTAGAAGAGTGATAAGGAAATGGGAGATTCCCAAGATGAAATATGTTTGTTAGTACAAAGCTATTTTCCAGTTCTATGCTAAAGATGTCCATTGGAATGATTGTTAGCGATGTTACAGTTACCATTATACTCTTTTATTTAAAACCACCTGTTTTTCTGAAGTAAAGCACTTTATGTTAGTTCTGCCAGTTGACGGATGTTTTATAGTTTTGCTGGATGAAATCATTCTAAAAATGCACCACAGCACTGTCTTTCTTTTATATGCATCATGGCATATTTTGTCTTTTAGAAGCATTATATTTTTCATCCCTGGAAAAGGTCATTGCAAAATAGATGATCATGCAAATTATTTAGAAAAATAAGTGATTCTTTTCCTTCAGCATCCATTTTAAAGTTTCTCAATTGATTAAAAGAAATATAGGTATCTTTAAAAATGTACTGTTCCAAGAAATACGTGTCTCATCGATAAAATTTTATATTTTTGTAATTATTTTTACTTACAGAAAATGTTTATTGACTTTCTAGTCATAAAATGGATGCCTTCTTTTAAATGACACTTTAAGGATTCTCGCTCTTCCATTTGCAGAAGGCACCATTTGATGGCTAATTTTAGTTCTTTGGGTTGCATTTAGAAGTATAGCAGTACTGAGATATACCAGAAATTATTATCATTTCCGAAGAACTGAAAACTCTGTGTTTCTTTGTCCAGTGATGTCAAAGGATTCAAGGGGAAAGTCTGCATAAGAGTAAGGCATATTTTCCTCCATCTCTTCAGAAAGAAGAGGGCAATCCAACCTTGCTTCAAGTCTGAATAAACTTTGATACACAGCATGCTAAATGATGTATTGACTAGCATTGGTTGCATTAGATCTCTTCTTTATTTTAATTGTCACTTCAATCAGGATCCATTCAAACTGCTGCTTTAATTCCATTTTTTGAACTGAATTGACATGGGGAATGAATTTGATTCAGCAAGTCAATTTTATTTGAGAAAAAGCCTGGAGAAAAATCCATTGACTACTCAACTTAGAAATCTAACTGGAGATTTGATTGAATTGCTCTTGAATCAATTCTCCAAATTAAATATTCTTATAACTCCAAATCCAATTCTTTTTCTTCCCAATTGTTATTTTAACAGCTTGGGGTCCAACCTTAGGTTGACTAAGATGTAGTCTTACAAACCAGGAAGGATTCTGTTAGAGAATATTGTCCTGGAAGAGCAAATTTGCTCTTCCTTGGAGGGAAAATAACTGTTTATCACATGAAACTATGTGATAAGTCAGCCCTTTGGTGGACTACTTTAAAATTAAATATCAGGTATGGGTCCTGATTGCAGCTAGTGACCTAATAAATGGGAAAGGTAGATTTAAACTTGATTTAATTTCACCCAATGTTTTAACATAAGATAGCTAGCATGATTGGGAAAAATTCTCATTGCAGGCAGTTCAGAACCTTTTTAGTAATGCTGCCTTAACTTGTGTTTCTTCATTCTAAATTTAGTCAGCCAGCTCCCAATTTGTCTAGTATTCATGGACATCCTATATCATCCATGATTCTATTCCTCTCAGTTTCTGCATTTTTAAAAAAATGCCTTCTGCTGCTGCTGTTCTCTTTAGGTAATAATTTTATGTCTTAAGATGACCAAGCTGCTAAACATTATTGGGAGGACAAGATGTAGGACATAAATTCTGTTACATCCCTCCCAATCTGCTATTCTAGGAAATACAACTTTCCTAACAGAAATGTTCACATAATATTTTATGTGTAGACATTTGTAAGAGACATAATTGCCTTGTACGTGTTACACTGGGTACATTTCCAAAAGGATCTACTTAAACTTAGAATTTTTATTGAAAAGAAAAGTAGCTCTAGACCAGAGGTGTCTAATCTTAGCAACTTTAAGACTTGTGGAGTTCAAAAACCAGAATTTCCCACACTGCCACAAGTGCTCTGAGTCATGAGCATGAAGAATTGGGATGGGAATTCTGGTATTTAGAATAAATAGAATATCATAGTTGGAAGGGATCTTGGAGGTCTTCTAGTCCAACCCCTTGTTCAGGCAGAAAACCCGATACCATTTCAGACAAACGGTTGTCCAATCTTTTCTTAAAAACTTACAGTGTTGGAGAATTCACAACTTCTGAAGGCAAGTTGTTCCACTGGTTAATTGTTCTGTCAGGAAATTTCTTCTTAGTTCTAGGTTGAAGTATTTGAAGTACACAAGTCCTAAAGTTGCCAAGATTAGACACCTCTGGTCTAGGGCTACTTTTCTGTTCAGTAAAAATTGAGTAAACATTGGAGCAAAATTCTTATTTCTTTTTGACAGATGGTTCCTCTTGAAATATCTAAGAAGGTTGGTAAGATTTTCCCACTTCCCTGAATCAAGTGCTGTTATCGGTCCCCAAAGGGCAACTAGGAAAGTATTTGCATCAAAGTATTTGCATATACTATAAATTCTTTCTTTTTTTCAAAACAAGGCTGGCCCCTAAGTATAGCACTTTTTTAAAAAAAGCAACTATAGCATAGTGCCATAATTTTAGATCACACTATAGTATATTTTGCTTATTGAATTAGCCACAGATGATGTGATGAAATATGTCTATGAAGGGGAAGATGTTGTGATAGATTACAGTGAAGCAACAATTTCCCTGGAAGGGGGGAATATATTCCGGGGAGGGCAGGTTAAGACAAAAGACAACACAGCCTGGAGTTAGATTAGAAAAAAGGAAGAGATTTAGGATAATCACTCCTAGAATCATCCAGGATATATTCATGGTACTAGCGTAGTATAGGTTTACTAAACTTAGTATAGATTTTCTCTGCCAAGAAATAAAGAATTAAAATTGGCTGAGTTGTTCTATGTCATTTTTGGGTTGAGCCTGACAGTTTTGATTAGATAGCAGTGGCGATTAAGCCTGAGATAACCAACTGTTTTAAATTATCACTTGTTAAACAAACCATGGTTTTTGAAAAGGTGAGAAATTTTAAATATCTGGAGACAACCCATTATCTGGGTTAGAGTGAAGCCAACAATGGGTGGAATAATATGGCAGCGTGGGAAAAGCTAGGTCTTATATGTGAATGATTCTGGAATGTTTTGATTTTTCATTGAAGTGGAGAAAGCAATTTTAAATTATGGCAAGTAGTGCTCAGGATTCTGGTTATGGATCTGTTTAAATATGACATGTGTACCCAATCTGGCCATAAATATGCGAAATTCATAAATAGCTGGTAATAACTTTGTTAGCAATAACTTTAATCATTTTAATATTTTGTCCAATGTCTGAATGTAAGTCTTTTATCATAGTTCAAAGAAGCGAGATTCTATACCACATTTCTGGCTTTGTTATCTTTAACTGCACAAGTATAATGTGTGCATTGCAAAATCTGAAACCACATCCTTCTATGGGAAATAGACATGTGTCAAATTAAATGCTACTAAATGACAATTACATGCTAGTGAATAAACCTCTTCTTGAATAGCCTTCTGTATAAATAATAATAAATATTTTTAAAATGTCACGAGCCCTTATTCTTTTTTTTTTTATGGATTTAAATTTTCTTCAGCAAGAACCTCCTTACTACAATGTCTTGAAACAGTCTGGTTTGGTTCTGCAACCCAACAAGACAGACACAGACTTCAGAGGATAATTAGAATTCCAGAAAAAACAATTACTACCAACCTGCCTTCCATTGAAGATGTGTATACTACATGAGTCAAAAAGAGGGCTGTGAAAATATTTACAGACCCCTTCCATCGTGGGCATAAATTGTTTCAACTCCTACCCTTAAAACGATGCTATTGTTCTGCACACCAGAACAACTAGATACAAGAACAGTTTTTTCCCGAACACCATCATTCTGCTAAAGAAATAATTACCTCAACACTGTCAAACTATTCACTAAGTCTGCATTACTATTAATCTTCTCATTGTTCCTATCACCCATCTTTTCCCACTTATGACTGTATGACTGTAACTTTGTTGCCTGCATTTTTACTATTTATATTGATTGTTTCCTAGTATGATTTTATTGCTTATTTGTACCCTATGACTATCATTAAGTGTTGTACCTTATGATTCTTGACGAATGTATCTTT
>JANHFK010004007.1:29521-41060 GCA_036250565.1 Sibynophis collaris | reverse complement strand
AAAGTGGTGTTATTAGCTAGTTTTAGAAAATACACTTTTCCCAAAAGGTTTCCACAATTTTGGCCACTACTGTAGTTACTAAACAAGGGTTACTTGTAGTCAGCATAACATTATTGAAGGTGTTTTAATAATCTTGACCATGTGGAAAATCTTTGTGCTAGATCAAGAAAAGAATGAATTCTCCAGATACTGTTGAACTTCACTTCCCATCAGTTAGCAAGAATGATTGAGTTTGTAACCCAATATCCTGAGGCCCTCCTTTTGCACACCTTCTGATTATATATTTATATGTATATGTATTTAGAAGAAAACTAGCTTACATTTTTCTCTTTATTTCCACTAGAGGGGAGTCTAGAGTAAGGAAGTTGCTTTCTTTTTAACGTTTAGAACTTTTCTCATAACTATTATAATTGTTATAATTGTATTATGCTCTTCCTTTCACCGTGTTTTAGAATGAATTAAATGCAGAGCCCGCATTTACAAATTTATAGCAAGAATTATTTACTGTTATTTAATTATGGTATCCTAAAATACCATTTGTAAATGTAAAATATTCTTCGTACAGGAAATAAATACATGAACTGGCTCAATTATGATAGAAATTTGAGGGCAGCTGGGAACATAAATTTCAACTAAGGCAGGGAAACAAAGGAAAGAACAACTCATATGGGATGTGAGTAGCTTAGCATGGGACTAACTACAAGATGTTTTTTCAAGGTCTTCGCCCATGAAGTCCCTTTGGATTAGTCTAGTGCCATGATGGCGAGCCTATGGCACAGGTGCCACCTGTGGCACGCGGAGCCATGTATGTGGGCACGCGAGGGCTGCCCTAGCTAAGCTCCAGCACACATGCGCGCGCCAGCCAGCTGATTTTCAGACCTTCCAGGCTCACCAGAAGTCAGGAAATGGCCATTTCTGGCCTCTGGACGGCCTCCGGGGAGGTGAGGAAGTTTTCACCCTCTCCAGTCTCCTAGAAAGCCTCTGGAGTCTGGGGAGGGTGAAAAACGGGCCTACTGGGCCAAAAGTGGTGGGGAACGTGTGGGGGGTTACATGTGCATGCATGGGGGTGCAGGGTGTGGGCATATTCCAAAGTAACCTTCAGTTCTTCAGACTCCTTCACTAAGATGGAAACCTAGAACAAAACTAGAACTTGCATTGATTGAGATATCCAATTCAAGTGGCGTTTGAAGTTTTTCAAACTCCGGGTCACACCCCTACTTCTTGTTGAGTCTCCTAGCCTATTTTGGAGGCTCCGTGCCAACCATAAACACTGAGTTCTCTCGCTAGGCAACAACGGGTGTCCCCACCTTCTTTGTAACATACAGTATATTCTTCCTTTGCTGGAGAAAATCTAAATCAGGAATCCCTTTGCCGATAATATTCGTTAGACTTGATGGAGAAGTCCAACCAGTGCATATTTTTATTTATGCATAGCCCTCAGTGAGCAGTTTCAGAAATATTCATGTAGATTTTAAGACAAAAATTTGAAAGCAGCTTGGACAAGCATAGCCAAGGGTAAGTTAATCAGTCTGTAATTGGAACCTTACTGAAAGAAAACCAGACCTGAATCTGCTCTCCTTTTCTCAACACCTCCCATCTATTTTTTCTAAAAGCCCAGATTATGAATTGTTTTCATTTTAAACTCAGAACCTCTTTTTCTTTCTGATGGATTAAAATGAGCAGATAGACAATTTAAACAAAGGTTATATAATATAATCATTTTTTTCCCTAATTATTAACCATGCAAAGTATGCACATCAAAAAATACAGTAAATACCCGTCTGATAAACGTTTTGCTAACCTAACGGTTTCCACTTTTCAATAGCCAGCCTTCCTGCCTACTTTCCCATGTCTCCCGACCTCTTTTGTTAGGCTGTATAAATTCCGCTCATCACAGCTGTCCTTTCATTCTACCCTCAATTATTCTTCTGCTCTTAAGATAGCTTATTAATGATCTTGCCAAGCAATATATTTTATGGCGTTTTTAAAATAATAACATTGTTACTAACTTGCTTACATGAAATGTGGCCTTGGATGGGTAATAGTTTATTAATACATGCCTTCCCACTAATCCAAGTGGCCATCTCACCTGCTTCCAGAGATTGAAGACAACCATATTCTCTTCTGTTCATCTTTCCTTACAAAAGCCACCCAATGAGTTTCATGACTGAACATACTGTAGCTTTGGACTGAAGTTTTGATAGTCAAATATCCCAGGAATAGAATGGTTACTTTAATGGAAGCTGTGCAGACTGTTAGTCTTGAACATTAGTTTTTTTTTAGTCGTGGTGATGTGCCTCTCGTTGATTAGCTGAGCAACCCTAATTATTAGATAGCATGTACAAAAGGTTCCGACATTGCTTTAGTGGTTCAGCTTTGAGTAAATCGTTAATCCAAACGGTTTGAAGAATAATAATTGATTTAGAAGAGGGAAGACAGCAATCTAATGCACAATGTGTCTTTCATCACAGCAGTCTCCAACCTATTTCTGTCTAGATTAGGTGAGCTTCAGCTCAGTGTCACAACCAAGGATAAGGTAGAGCTTTATTTGATATTAATAGTTGGCAATTTTTCCTTTTGAAAGGAAATTATAAAGTGCACTTCAAAATATAATTAGCTAGCAGACAAAAAACAAATACTGCTACTGTGCAAAAATATAGTACAATGTGTTTTATTTTCTAATTCAATTTGTAAAGGTCCCTTTAGAAACAGAAAAACACAGACATATCAGTTTGCTTTTAAACACTTCATTCATCTTAATTTTATGCAAATCACAAAAGAACTGTTACAAAGCTTTAGAAGTATACATGTAGATAAGATTTTATACAACTGACCTTTTCAAATTCAATCAATATATGATACTGAATTTGCTGAAAAATGAAATAAATGGCCACTACTTTTAACTGGAAATGCAATATTTTAAAGTTACAAAGCAATGTTGTTTTAAAAAGTAAATCCATGCATTTAATAAAATAAAGCTGAAAGCTACTGACTTGACATTTTAACCATTTTTATAGTTTATAGTGTCAAAATGCCATTCTGTGAACTATGGTAAGATGTTTACCTAGTGAGCAAAAAGTATTTCAAATTTATTCTGTTAATTGTAGAATATGATCCTATTTCCCCCATCTTGTAATACAAAAGGTTAAACATTTAACAAAAAGTAGGGCAAGCGGATGTCAGCTTTGACATTATGAATTAAAACATATAAAGCCTCATCTTTGCTTCAGTTTAAGCAGTTATTAATCTGATCCAAGAAAATTCACTTCCTTTTGAAAACTAAGCAAATGCATAAAATCATTTTTGCTGCTACCAACCCACTCCTTGCATAGTCGAAACTGGCACTGATATTGCTTACCATAGTCTCAACAGAAAATGTTAAATCAAAATACCGTAGTTTGCTAATATCAAAATGAACTAATCTACACAGTTTAATTTTTAGAAAGGTTTGATGAAAATGAAAACATTCTAAAAGTTCTTATAGCAAATAAAAAAATATAAAACTAGACCTTGTCATAAAAAACAAACATTCTATTGTAAAATTAGCTATTAATATAACTAATGAACCTGACACATGCAAAATTAGAAGCATAAGGCTGTTGTGTCAAATGCTTTTAGTAATATGTAATTAAAAAAAAAATCCTGCATCTTCAGATGTTATCATCCCAATCCCATTATTTGTATTACTATTTCCAAGTATATTAACATCCAGAAAATGTATCTTTAATAATTCAGGAACCATGATAAAGATACATTGTACCTAAAACAGTATTATCGTACTTTTCTGCAACTTTAATCAAACTGGAATGCTCAATAACGCTGTTAAGTTCAGGAATACTTTCAGCTGTATCCCCAAAACCATGGTAGTGTCCATAGTGCAATGTATCTCCAAGGTCATCCAACCATGGGGGCCTATTTGAAACAAGGCTACTTGGGCTTCCATTCAGATGTAAAGAACCACACATATCAGAAGCATTTAGATGTTTTGCTGGTTCCTCAACACTATGGTCATCACTGATTATACGGTTATGATCAGAGATTAGTGCATTAGGTACTATCAATGTTAGGCATTCTTCACGCCTGGAACTCAATCCATTGAGCTGAGGTGGGGAAGTGAAGTCCAAATGTCCATTGATGATATTTCCATTTGCCAATGCTTTCAATATGGAGTTACTGCAATTCATATCTGTATTAAGAAATAGACCCGTCAAGCACAAATTGACTCAAAATAAAAATCATCTTCTCTATACCCTTTTAAAAAATCTATAAACTGGACATCTTGTAGGTCTAATTTAAATTTTAGATCTTAACCAGTTTCTTTATATATCTGGATACGTGTATCTGAGGAATCCTTGAAAACTGAATAGAAAACTTAGCTTTTCTAATGAAGAAAATAATCTAATCCAGACATAAAATTAACAGTGTGCTCCATTGAACACAATGGGTTTATCCCAAAGGATTTTGGAATATTTTTTGGAAATGTTTCACTTCTCATCCAAGAAGCTTCTTCAGAAGAAATGAAGAAGCTTCTTAGATGGGAAGCAAAATGTTTTTAAAGAAAGAAAAAATGTCCAGTTGCTTTTTGGAAAAAGTACCGATGGGACAAGCATGACACAGATGATTGAGAATCTCCATAGACACAGTGGCTTTATGTTAAGTAACGATGCCTAGGGTAAACTGTATGCATATTTCCAACAGTTATTGTTAGTATGTACTACATCATACAAAACTGTAAGAGGTATTTGGGGATAAAGGACACAGATACAGGTAGCCCTGGACTTAGGACTAGTTGCTTAACGAATGTTTGAAATTATGATGACCTGAAAAAGGGCACCTATGATCCAGATTTGAAGTTCTGACTGTTGGGTCCCCTCTGTGGTTACGTGACCGAACTAAACAAGCTTGGTAAGATGGACCCATTTACAGTTGTTTGTACCTTCTCGAGGTTATGTGACCATGTTTTAACAGTTTTTACTAAAACCCAGAATTTCTTTTCTTTTTTTGGCACAGCCGCACTCATAGTGAACCACGGGTTTACTTAATGATTGCTGCAAAAAAGTTCATAAAATCAGGTTGGTCATGGGACTGACCTGTTTTACAATCATCACGACACAGGACTGTAATGGACAGACTCCATTACTGTTGTATGTCGAGGACTACCTGTAATGTTAAGTGCAATTTTAAATGCTATAAAATCTTTGTTTTATAAGGTTTAATTGATACTAAACTTGAAAATAGTATATTATTATTTTAAGTTCAGGCTACAATATGCATATAGTAAACAATAGTTATGAAAATTCTTGGATTCCTACAATTATGAAAAGTGTTGTAAAAATTCAAGAATGGTTATGCAGTGTTATCAGCAATTTTATTTAAAATAAAAAGCAAAATGAAACCATCTTTAGAATACAATCTGAACAATATTCCAAAGTGCCATTTATATACTACACCAATAAATCAATAATGAATGCAATAATTATATCACAAGCATAATGTACTTTAAATTGGACATTTAATGGGACTAATTCATAAATAGGGCATGAAAATATTAATGCAGTCCTAGAAAACCTCCTTGCAAGAAATAATAAAAGGTACAGAAAAATTAGTGCTATATTTGGTAAGTCACTATTTTTTTAAAATTGTCTTGTTCTATTTATGAAGAAGGGTATTTTTTGTTTAGCAGAACTTGGATTTATTTTTGCAAAGTGCTAACTTTTATTAATACTTTCAGCTTTAGTACTATAAGTGCACAAGTAATTTGTGATATCAACATTTCACCTCAATGGGACCATTTAATGTCATTGGCCATAATTTATTCAATCAGTCTACGGCTTTCGTTTCTCCTGTTAGATAACCTTGTTATGCCATTAAAGGTAACTTTTATGAGTCATGATTACCAATTCTGTTTTGATTTATAAATCATAGTTTTTAATGGATCGGTAAGCTGGTTCATTTAGCAAATTCTACTAACAGGCAGACAAGTAGCATTTAATATATTGGATGTTTAAAAGTTGTAAGAAATTTTAAATGCTGTAGGAAAGGTATTCAACTGGCAAAATATGCTAGTAGTTTTTTTCCTCAATATTTATATAAAATTCTTGCTTAACATAAAGGCATTTCAAGTGAGAACAATCATTATATTGAAATAACTTTAAAACAGTAGAAATCTTAATTTTTATTAAAAAATCTGCAATATAGTTCTCTCTGCCTGAATGGTTTAGCTGAGCTCTGATTACTTCTAAGTAATCACATATGGGTTTCTAACTCAGCTACCATTCAGATCATCTCTTCAATTATATACCAAAATGACTTAGTTATCCAATTTGCACAATGGTCTTATACTATACAAATTTGGGAAATTGTTATCAGTAAATAAAAATATTAAAATTTACAGATAAAATCATACACCAATATGAGTCCTGTTAAAATGCTAACTACCACCATTTTAATAGTGATTCAGAATCTTATGTTTAGCATAGCAGCTATACTTCATTGACTCCATCAAGGTGTGCAGTCTTCTCCATGGACCCCAAAGAGAAAAAAAGTTTACAAACAGTTTTCACATATATTAAAATTGTTTTATTTCCCAATGGCGTGGTTGAAAAACAAGATACTGCTCAATTTGCAGCCATATCAGAATATTTTTGATAATTATGGATATTTTCCCCTTCCATCCCAATTTCCATTTTTCCGGGCAAAAAACTGGTGGGGAAAACAGACTACACCTGGCATATTCCCAATGAAAACACTATCATCCATTTGTACCTAGAATTAAAAACGAATCCAAATATATGATCACAACCCATACAGTTGACTCATTTAGCTTGGCTTGAGTGAACTCTTTTGAACCGAGAGTATTCTGAATGTAAGTACCCACCCTTGAAAAGTAAAAGTAAATATTAATTAAAAATGAAAGTAATATGGATGGCATTTTCTTTAGTTTTCAAATAGAAATTTTGGACTATTGATGACTGAAATTAATTCAGTTAACATTAAAGGTAAAGGTTCCCCTCGCACATATGTGCTAGTCGTTCCCGACACTAGGGGGCGGTGCTCATCTCCGTTTCAAATCCAAAGAGCTAGCGCTGTCCAAAGATGTCTCCGTGGTCATGTGACTGGCATGACTAAACGCCAAAAGCGCACAGAATGCTGTTATCTTCCCACCAAAGGTGGTCCCTATTTTTCTACTTGCATTTTTTATGTGCTTTCAAACTGCTAGGTTGGCAGAAATAGGAACAAGTAACGGGAGCTCACCCCGTTATGCAGCACTAGGGATTTGAACCGCTGAAGTGCCGACCTTTCGAACGACAAGTTCAGCGTCTTAGCTACTGAGCCACCGCATCCTTTACTTTGTATGTTCAATTATTCTCTTGAAGATCTTGAAAAAAATACCAACACATTTTCAGACTTTAGCCAATTTCTTGGAACCTGCTTGGAACCCAGGCCACCTTGTCCCAAGACATACAAACGTTTTATTTCTATTTTTATACATTATGAAAGTAAAGTCTTGTTCAACTCCACCAAATATAAGTTATGGATATTTATAGCATAGTCATTCCAGGGAAAGTATCCCATAATTATCCCTATATATCCTTGCCCTTCTTTGAACTGGATTGCATACAATTTTTTCAAGACCAGATATTTATACTATGGGAATATTTTGATTGATATTTCTTTCCACCTGATGTTTACGAAAATATTTTAAAGTTTGTTATGGTAACACCACAAGAAATCTTGATGAAATCGCTGAATATTTGAACAATGAGGAGTCCTTGGTGCTCTCTGAGTTTGGTTGTTTTCTTGCAGACGTTTCATTACCCAAAGTAGGTAACATCATCAGTTCCAAGGATCCCTCATTTTAACCCGAACTACAAATATTCTCATTTTTTAATATCTGGAGAATACCTAAACTCACTGGTCATCAAGGAAGGGTACACAAAAATATTGCTTTGACCCTATATTCATCAAATGTCATGCCCAGTGCAAGAATGACATAGAACAATCCAATCAAAATCCAGTTCTCTATTTGCTTATACCATGTAGACAGACTCTTGCCAGATTAAACCTATGCTATTTTAACCCTAAAGGATATGCCCTGGGAGATTCTAGGGAGTGGCTATCCTAAATCTATTCCTCTTTCTCTGATCCAGCTCCAGGCTGTGTTATCTCTTGTCTCGTTCCTTCCTTGGAATGTAGTCACCCTCCTTCCTGAGAAACTGCTGCTCCCCTGTAGTCCATCACACCAGCTTCCTCTTCATAGATACAATCGGGGTGAAATCCAGCAGGTTCTGACAGGTTCTGGAGAATAAGTAGCAGAAATTTTGAGTAGTTCGGAGAACCGGTAGCAGAAATTTTGAGTAATTCGGAGAACCGGCAAATGCCATCTCTGGCTGGCCCCAGAGTGGGGTGGGAATGGAGATTTTGCAATATCTTTCCCCCAGGAGTGGGGAGGGAATGGGGATTTTGCAGTGTCCTTCCCCTGCCACACCCACCAAGCCACGCCCACCAAGCCACACCACACCCACCAACCCATGCCCGCAGAACCAGTAGTAAAAAAAAATTGGATTTTACCACTGGACACAATCCATCCTACAAAACCCTGTGTAATCTAGAGGCAGCTAAGTTATAGTCCTCCTGATGTTGCATAATTTCAATTCTAAACAGCCATAACCAATATGACTTATGGTGAGGGATACTGGAAATTGCAATTCAACAACAAGATGAAGCTAAAAGTTTCCTACTACTGATGTAATTCATGATGTAGCTGCTTTGAAAAATGTAGTGTGAGAAACTTGCCCTCTAAACAGATTTCATGGACACAGAATACCTCAACATGGTTGCATGTTTTTTAAGTAGGCTAGTCTTATCAAATTGAAATACCTAAGTGAGAAATTTTCTATGAAATCCACAGAAACACTATTATTTTTCGTCTGTATCAGTCTACTGAGATGTTGTAAAATCACAGGGCATATAGTTTTGTCCCATGTGACCATGCAAATATGTATTATTTATTCTAAGGAAAATAGCAAAGTCAGAGAAAACTGAACTGGATTTTCTGCCAGTATCTGCAAATGTCTTTCTAAACCAGAGTTTATATAAATTATACAAAGAAACTATTCATTTGAATATGGATTTTAAAATCATGTTACTAGAGTAGATAGTGTGCGAGTAGAACTATCAATTTTGGGCTGCAAAAATGGGATAATTACTAGATAGCAGCTCAGAGTTTTTGGTATCTGACTTCTATCATTAGTGGCCATCCAGCTCTTTGGATTCCAAATCTGGTAGCCCTAATTGGCATGAATTTGCTTAGAAGCTCTACTTGCAATGAGTATTCCCTTTAAAAGTTAATATCTCGGCAGATAAGGCTTGATTTGGCTGACACAGAACTGGGGGGGGGGTTTAAGTCCTCCATTCAGAACAGGCAACGTTGCATACATTTTTAAAGAGCAGGCTTTTGGACTTGTTTGGCTTCTGAGCCTCCCATTGTTTCACTAAAATCTCTCTTTGCTGTCTTCTAGCGATTGTCCAGATTTTAGCACCCTGCCTTTACTAAAAGAGAAAGAGACATCCCAGCGTATTCAGAAGAACAATATTATTTGTGGAATTGGAAACAGAGAGGCCAATTAAGAAAGCATTCTTAACTGGCATAGAATGCGCCCAGGGAAGGAGAACAGACACAAGAATTGAATCTGCTGAAAGAAGCTAAGCAGGACCAATGCCCTATGGCAGCCTTTTCTTGCCGATTCCATTTGTGCTTTTATGAGAAGGGTTGAGTGGGGGGGGGGGGAGAGAGAGAGAAAGACTCGCCATGCAAAACAGCTTGGGCACAGTTACAATTCTTGGCAGACGGCCCAATCTTTCTCAGAGGAGGAGCAAGGTGCATTATACCAGAGCCCTCATTAAAATGCTTCCCTCTTCCCTGCCATGCCATTGAGAACATGTCACTACTAAAGCTCCAAGCTGTAGTAAATCTGTGCTTTCCCTTCTTCCCTTCCACAATGAGGAGGCTTCTCGTCGCTTCCCTCTTGCTCAGCTCCTAAGCCCAGAGTTATTCATAGAAGAGAGAAAACTTGCTTCGATAAACGGGTTTAGATTTTAATTTTTTCCCCATCCGATCAGGGAAAAATAAATGGCCGACCCTCCTTCTTTCATCCTAAAAGAAGGATGGATGGCGACTAAATCTATGAATTGTTGTGGATGAAGCAGTGGCTGCAGGATTCGGTTAAAGAGAAACATTGATCTGTTATGCAACCTCCAAAACGAGGGTTTGGCTCCAGGACCCATGCCTTTCCAATGTTAGAAAATACCCTCTGAGGGGGAAAATTGTTTTTAAGAATATCACTGACTGAGTGGCCATCACTTGGTGACGTAGCAAACGCTTGGTTTGTAGACAAAAGCAGATCCAATACCCAGCATTTCTTACGTATGATTGTAAGATGGGCAACCAATTAAATTTTATAAATAAATAAAATAAAATAAACAAGAACCCCAGGTTTCAAGCTGGGAATGTTCCTTCACCAAAAATCTCAAAGCACTCCTCTCAATCAAAGTATAAACCAGAGAGGGGCATGAAAGAACCCAAGCTGGTATGGAGGCATCTCCTTCAGGTTTCCACCCAGTCTACCCCTGCCTATTGTCTGGGCAATCAGCTCTTCCTTTTGCAAAATGTTATCCTGGTTTGCTCGTTAAAGAAACAAAATGGCAAAAGTAGCCGGGAGGGTACAAAGCAAGATGCTTGCCAAAGGTTTTACGAAGCAGGAGAGACAGGAATAGCACCAATATTTTGTTTTCATTTCCTGTCTTCCGGGGAGTGGGGTGGGGGAATAATATCAGTATGAAAAACCTGGTAAGAAGATTTGTGATAAAAAGGTGCCCTTCCCCCTCTTCTCCCTCCTCCCTCGTCATCTCCCCCCCACACACACATTGATAAGTATTTGTTCATTTCCTGACAACAACAAAAATAGAAATCTCTCTAGAAATTAAATACCCTGGCTTGTTGAAGCACTTTTGTGACGTTCTGTGGTAGACTAAACCCACAGCCGGGATAATAATCACAGCATCAGTTATTATACTTGTATCGGTTCTGTGAGGCAATGAGGGTAATACAGCGTAAGGCCGAATTCTCTGACTTTTGTGTCACTTATTTTCTCTGCGGGCCAGATTTGCATTTTAATGGAAGTAGTTTATAGACTTCTTTGCTGCCTTCATAGTGCCACAAGTGGCATCATTAAGTGAGTTAAGCCGGATTAATGCTGATAGTGAAGTCAGATAATACAATAACAGAGGGCTTCATTTCCATTTGGATTAGGTGAAGAGAGCAAGGCTGTCTGGTGCTGGGTGATAATTTGTAAGCGCGATATGTTGTACTTGAGAGGATAAGATTAAATTTAGTGGGTTTAACTGTCATCCCAGTAAGTCAATTACTTCATCTTTTCAGGCTTTGAATTTCTTTTATAAATAAAATAAATGGAATATTGAGCTGCCTCCATGGCCATTTCAAGCTTCCACGGAAAAGAATTACACATGCTGGGCGTGG
>JANHFK010004007.1:17525-29421 GCA_036250565.1 Sibynophis collaris | reverse complement strand
ACCTCGAACATGGTACAGCTGTAAAAGAAAATTGATGTATCCACTTACCTTTTCCCCTTTTATACTTTGAAAAAAAAAATTATAAAAAAAAAAGGATATCATTTTACGTGCAAGCCACTGGGTAAAAATTCAGATTCCAAATCTACTTTGCTACTGATAAATAAATCTTATTTCTTTTTTTGGTTAAAGATGCCTCAATTACACTGAGGAATTTTCCACGCAACTTTATTAAAATGTAAACCAACGGATAAGCAAAATGTATTAGATTTTGTTAGTTGGTTTATTGCACTTTCCTAAAGATTTACAATTTCACTATTTACAGTTAACCAGCAACATTTAAGAAAGCTGGGCAAACCAGGATATTGGTATGAAACAAAAAAAGCTTCCTTCCGCACTTGCAGCTGGAAGCAGCATTATTCATTATGCTTTGGTGGCAATTGTGGCAGAGCTGTTTTTTATGCATGTACATGCACACTCAGAAGATTGAGAAGCAAATTCCTAGCAGCTACATCAAGTGTTTGGGAGACATATGAGCCTTGGCATCTTAAGCAATAGGCTTAGACAGATGCTTTGTTCACTTTGCAAAGTGCTCTGCTAAAGGATTTGTACAGTGGAGTACTGATACATTATATTAAAAAATTAGACTCTAAAAGTGAAGCCTTGAACAAAAGATCCCCCTTTCTATTTTTTTCTCCTTGAGAATCAATCAGCATTCCCTATTAAGCACAATCAGCCCTGGATTTTATTTTATTTTTTAAGGAGATCTTTTCAAGCTTTTAATTTTCCCAAGTACTGGGAGATCTATTTTGGTTATGCTGTTTGGTTTCATAAAGATTAACATCTGAGGGCTATATAATATGATGATATTTTTCCTTCTAGGTCTTCTCATATGTGTGGTTAATGAGGAAAAACAGAATAAACCACACCTATGAATTAAAGGTAGTCTTAAACCAATGGAGAAATTATGTTGATAGGACAATGATCGCTACTTACAAATTGCTTGTGCCCTACAAATTTCTCTAGAGAAATTGGAACCAACTGGAATAGTAGAGGAGAAAGTTCTTAGGGCTGCAAAAGGGGGAGGGGGAAATTGGTAAAAATCTTTCCAGGTTGAGGTATAAGGTTTATAAGGTACAAATTTCAAAAATATGAAGAGACGTTTTTCCTATGCATTAAAACGTGGATTTATCACATTAAAGCCTTTGCATCTGAAGCCTTACGTATTCCTTCAGTGATAGGCAATAGGTATATATTTAAAATTAATAAATGAGATTAATGGACATTTTCAAAAATCTCTCAGAACTAACACTATAAGAAAGACTGTTTGTTATACTTGGAATCCACAATGAACTAATGTGTCTTTTATTTATATATTTAGCAGTTGCTTTTTTCATTTGACATCTAGTAAATCCAATTGAATATTAGAGTTTCTTCTGGGAAATAAAATGGCAGTCTAAGATAACCTATTTTTCCACTTTGCTTTTTCCCACCTCACCTGCATGTTCTCTTTGTAGAGCTTTCGGTCAATCTGTGCCCTGTAACCCCAGACTGCTGGTCCTTTTCTTTTGTTTAGCACTTTGTAATGCACTCCAGACTGATCGCAGATTCGACCACAGAGCCCGTCCAGTGCATCCACTTCTCTTATGAGATGTCCCTTCCCGATTCCACCAAAGGAAGGGTTGCATGACATTTGTCCTGCACCAAATACAAGGTTCAATTTTTATATAGAGGTATATATAAAGACATACACACATAAAAATGGATGTAAAGGCTGACCAGCAAGAAAAGCAGTTCCTATGGGTTGGTGTAAAGGCTGACCAGCAAGAAAAGCAGTTCCTATGGGTTGGAAATAGCAACTTCCTTACAATTTAGTGCTAGGACATGAGTAACAATATATTTATTAACAAAGTATGGCTAGAATACAGCAAAAAGGTTAATAATCCCATACACCTACAGTTGTGTTATGGAAACCACGTTGTAACATTTATTACAACATTCTACATTATTGGGCAATTGGAAGAATGGCACAATAAAGGTAAAGGTTCCCCTTGCACATATGTGCTAATCGTTCCCGACTCTAGGGGGCGGTGCTCATCTCTATTTCTAAGCCAAAGAGCCAGCGCTGTCTGATGACAATTCCGCGGTCATGTGGCCGGCATGACTAAATGCCAAAAGTGCACAGAACACTGTTACCTTCCCATCAAGGTGGTCCCTATTTTTCTACTTGCATTTTTTATGTGCTTTCAAACTGCTAGGTTGGCAGAAGCTGGGGCAAGTAATGGGAGCTCACTAGGGATTCGAACTGCCGAACTTTCGATCGACAAGCTCAGCGTCTTAGCCATTGAGCTAGCAGGAAGCTAAAAGGAAATATGTTTAATGCATATGGAATAACTTGGGAACAAAACTGGTAGCACTTGTAGAGCTTTATTTGAGATACTAAAACTCGTCATATTATTATGTAGGCAGTGCACTTAGCTTTTTATTTAATCATAAAAAATAACTGTTGTGTTAATCAAGCTATTAAGATTCATTTTTTTAAAAGCAATACTCTGTAATCAAGGCACATGACATGCATGTTTAACTCAACACTGGCAATGTTTTACACCCGAAACCAACACTTTCAAAATCTTACAAACACCTTCTACAAATATTCATGCTAATTAGGAAGCTTTAAGGTACTTTAGCATTAAAATAGCTTAAGAGTTTGGACATACTCAATAATGTAAAGCTATAGATAAAATGCATACTGATTCTTGCAACAACAAGGGGTTTGCATTGCGGAAACGGTGTAAATTTCAATCTCTTTGGGTTCAACAGAATCATTCTTCTGTTTTTTTTCTTCAACCATGTGAATGATCTTGTGGTTAACAGGAAACTCTTGTCTCCCACCTGATATAAGAGCAAACTCTCTATCAACATGCATATTGTTAGCATCCTCTTCATTTCCTCCGTTTGTCATTGATATTAGGCCATCAAAACTTTGATCTGTTTAAGAAAAAACATATTCAGAACAGTACATAACTTATTAATCCAAAATAAAAAATTTACACCTCTATAAAAACAGGACAATACTGATGTTTTGGGCAGGTGATGTTTGAACTTTTGTGACATGAAAGTCTTGAGGGTAAATCTCAAATCTCACCTCTACTAGTCTGTCTCCCAAGCCATTACAAATCTTGAACTCTACCTACCTCAGCATATTTATTTACTATGTCAAGGTTTGTAAAAATTACTGTTTTACGTAGCATGTTTTACTCAAAATTAGTCACCTGAATTTATTGACTATTGATAATTTCAGAATGAGAGATACTTAACAATATCCCATTTTTCAGATTTGCTGTAAATATTATTTATTCAATTTCTATAGCCGCCCAACTGTCTCTGGGAGGCTTTCAGTTCTAAAATTATAGAACTATTAAAACAATGTAAAAAACATTAAAATAAAAATATCCATAATATAAATAACTATTAAAACAATGCAAAAACATTAAAACAATGAAAACCCACAATATAATTAAGTATAAGTAGCAGCTGTGATGATTAATCAAGTAATAGTAAAGCCAAGTAATGATTGCTTAACCCATTCAGGTCTGGATACATAGCCAAGTAATGATTGCTTAACCCATTCAGGCCTGGATACATAGCCACGTTTTTAAAGCTTTGTGAAAAGCCAATAGGATTGGGGCCATTGTAATCTCCAGGAGACAAGATTTCATAAGGCAGGGTCTATAGCAGAAAAGGACCATCTTCTAGTTCCCGCTAGTAGACACTCTTTGACTGATTGGATCTGCAGCCCAATCGGTTGGATGAGCAGAAATTCGTGGAAAAAGATGGTCCTTCAGGAAACCCTGTCCCAAGTCATGTAGGGATTTAAAGATGACAACCAGCACCAACACACTAGCAGCCACTGCACCTCACAGAATAGTGTTGTCACATGTACTGTGTAGCTGGCACCATTTATTTACCTGTACAGCCACATTTTCCAGCAACTGAAGTTTCTGAATGCTAGAGCGCATTATAGTAATCTAAGTGGGAGGCTACAAGGACATAGGTGAAAGTGACCAGGGACTCCCAGTCCAGGAATGGGCACAACTGAGCTGTGAATCTAGGAGGATCCCCCGCACTGGATCTGTCTGAGATAGTGCCACCCCATTCCAGAACTAGAGATGGAAGAACCTTATCTCTGGAAGATCCAAATACCCATAGCCATTGAGCCTGTTGTTCCCATACAGACCCAAACAGCCTCCACAGCATCACTCACGGTGTCTGGAGTAGAGATATAAAGCTGAAAGTCATTCACATATTGATGATATCTCAGCCCAAACTGAAGGACTATTGCCATTTTTTTCAACTGGAGTGAAACAGATCCCCAAAGTCTCACCTTCGGTTCTAGCTTTCTTTATTCCAAAATTGTTCATGTCTTCAAAAGATCGTTTTCGACTAGGTCCTCTTTGACTAGTATTCTGATGGACCCCATTTAAGGTGCCATTGCTATAGAAATGGTTCAATGGGTAGTTCAGAAGGTTGAAGAGCAACTGAGCACATTCCTGGAAGCCCTGGGTATGAGCAAGATCTGCTGCTGTGAGGCCACTGGCATTTCGTAAGCTGCACAATACAAATATATTGAATTATACCCCATAATAAAAATATTATGGTGACTGCTGCTGATTTTACTAATTCTGAAGATGAGTTTTTTTTTTTAATTTCCCCAATAAGGGCATTTAAGCTATCCAGTTTAAAATTATATCACTAATCTTTTGAGCACATATCTGCATCCTAAGCAAAATTTGGGAAGCAGTACAATTAAGAATCATTATGTGCCATAAAAATTCCTAATTAAGTGCCTGAAATTGCTAAAATGTCTTGCCTGCTGCCTGAAGCATCTCACCTTTACATAAACTTCAGGCATTTGATCCAATTCCTGTCTTATATCATCTCATTTGATTAAAAGGAATTATCTGTAAATAAATATTCAAAATAATTGTTATAAGAGTCCGCAGCATTCTAGAATCTCATATTACAAAAATATTTCAGTTCTTCTTAACAATAAAAAATAGGTATGCAGGTGTATATCTTGTCGATGTTCATGTTTTGTACTAAGCTGGCAGCTTATATCAAAGTTTGTGACATCATAAGTGGTAGAATATTATTCAGTTCTTTGAAGCATTATTGTAGAAGATATATTAAGATTTTGAGCTTTAAAACAGAAATTATTCAGGCAGTTATCCAAACAATTCAATACTTGTTGAAAACGTGACAGAACAGACACATCCTGTATATAAAGGTAGAACAAAGAATAGCAAAGAACAGCTAATCTTTTCCCAATTACAAAATCCTGTGCCTGGTATATTTTTTATATAAATCATGTACCATAAACAACACAGTATATTATTAGAATGAGAAAACAGACTGTTGAGGTTATTTACGAAATAAGAGAAGCAAATGTCTGGAATAAAGTATTAATACATGCTTAATTCAAAGTGTGAAGAGATTTAGAAAGAATTCTGAGATGGGAATGTTTCAATCTGCAAGGTCTCTGTTATCTATGAGCTGAACTACAGATGTAATGCAATAAGAATAATTAACATCTCATGCAAGTGGGAATTGGTCAAGAAACCCACAAACTTATCAAATTCAGACTGGCAAATACCTCTAATCTCAGAAATTGTAAGAAGGAAGCTGTAAATGAAAGCCAAGACCACCAGCTCTCTAATAAAAGTCAGCTGAAATGTCTACTCTAATTCTGAAAAAAAACCTAAGGCCAATCTATATAGCTAATGAGCAATGCTAAGGAAGCCACAAGAGAAAATGGAGATTTACTCTGTTGCTCAGTGGAGAACCAAAATTTTCAAAAAATTGTAAGAAATACAACAAAGGAGTCTGAGGAGCATACTATTAATAGGCTTATTAAAAATTATTTATAGCAGCAGCAAGAATATTGTAATGGAAGGCTGTGGAACTGTTAAAACAATTAAGAAACGTTAAAAGTTGATCAAAAGATTGAGAAACTGCTCTGAATGAATTCTTTGTATATCTTTGCATATATAGGGCAGATACTAGTGCATGGATTAATCTTTTCAAGAAGCAAGCAGAGAGACCAAGGCAATAATCATGATAGTTGGGATTGTGAAATCCGTAGAAAACAAAACTCATTTGAGAGCTAGTATAACTGATGTGGATGACATCAATAAATACAGTTTTGATAGCACCAAAAATCTTTCCAGATTAAGAGAATGTGCTCAAAAATGTTAAATATCACTGACATAAAGAAAAAGTAAAGCTATTCCTATTTTCTGTCAGAGACTAGTTTTGATCTGGGAAGGAATTATAGACTGATGCTGCATAAAGAAAATTATCAATTCAGCAGGCAGCTGCAATGAAAAATGCAACTGTCAATACTGCAGTATCTTCACACTTAGATAAAGCAATCTATCTACTCTGGTCACAGTTCTTCAAAACAACTGTAAAGCAAAAAATCAAGATACTAGCGACCAGCAAAATGATTGATAGAATGGAGCGACTTTTTATGAGGAAAGAGTTCAACAACTGCAATGTAAACCTTGGTGGGAAAAGAAGTAGGATGGGTGGATATGATAGAAGTATGTATATCCAGTAAAAAGAAAGCAGGTGGATGGTTTTTCTGTTTTCAAACAGAGGAGTCCACTGAAATGAATGATAGGAAGTTTTAAAGTCATAGCAAAAGGAATTCATCATACAGTACATTAATCCAGTCCATTTCTGAAAGAGATGATAGCCACTATTGTGAATGGTTTAGTTAGATATGCTAGTGCAATAGAAGATTATGAAGTAGCTATATAGTTTACCGATAACATCTAAAGATAGAGTCAGTTTGGTACAGTGGTTAAGGCACCAGGCAAAAACTGGGAGACAGTGGATTTTAATCCCATTTTAGGAACAAAACCAACTGGAAGACCTTGGCCAGCCACCCTCTCTCAGTCCTAGGAAGAAAAGGCAATGGCAAATCACTTCTGAAATCTTGCCAAGGAGACTGCAGAGACTTGTTCAGGCAGTTGCTTGGAACCAATATTAACTTGAAAACACCAACAAACAAAAAAACAGCTTTCTAAAGTTAGGTAGATCTCCTAAGTAGATCTGATAGGGAATCAGAAATAAGATTGTTTCAAAGTTGTATTAAGAGTGAAATTTATTTCAGAAAATGAAATTCAAAAATAAGGAAGCACCCTGCCAAAGATCAACAAAGAGGAAACAGGTTTCCTTTTATACAATTTCCCTTACCTCTGATGGTAAAGAAAAGAAAGTGTCTTAACAGAGAAAACTAAGAGTTTGAAAGCAGTAGTTTAAATACAGTAACTGGGAATAAGAAAGGTTTTTGATAGCAAGCAAGAATCTGCTATAAGCTTTTTCTCCCTATTAAATAGGACGGCAATTTTTATACCAAGGTACATAGAAGAGATGACAAGTGAATGAAATTAGTATGCTATAAATAAATATTAATTCGATCCAAATTCAGATCTGAACAATAAGCTTAGACAGAAAAGACAAACATCCATATCATAATATAAATCTATACATACATACATACATATACACACCTCCTGGCAATCCATTTATCTTATCTTGTTAGTATAAAAGGTAGATTAATACAAAACAGGCCTTAAAGGCAAAATAAGTGTTTTTTTGTTCATTAAACTCCCCCCCCCCCCCAAAAAAAAGGTTAAAAGAAATCTGGCAAAAAATTCTTGAAAACAATTCTTCTCATTCAAACTTAGGTTTCTTCAAAAATGTGTACTTTGATATGGACTAGACATACATACCTTATTATAACATTTAACACAGATTTAATAGAAAATAGCTTTTAGGTGGGAATAGAAAGTTTTTTAAAAATTTGGTAGTATAGTGTTTATCTAAAACTGGCTTAAGAGAACAGCGTATTAAGGAACCACAGTATATATAGGTAATCCTCAATTTACAACCATTCAAAATTACAGCAGCATTGGAAAACGTAACGTGACAATGGCAGGTCCTTGCACTTAGTCATTGCAATATCTCCATGGTCACATGATCAAAATTCTGGCCCTCGGCAACTGGCATGTATTTGTAACAGTTGCAGTGTTATAGATCATGTTATCACTATTTACAACCTTTCCAGCTGGCTTCTGACAAAAAATGTCAATGGAGGAAGCCAGATCTGTTTAAGGACCATGTGATTCATTTAACAATTGCAATGATTTCTGTAACAATTGTGGCAAAGAAAGTTGTAAAATTGGGTGTGACTCATTTAACAAGCACCTTGCTTAGCATTGGGAATTCTGGTCCCAATTGTGGTAGTAAGTCGAGGATTTTATCTATATCAAAATTCAGTACTCAGTACTACCCACTTGGAAGTGGCACAAATTAGCTAATTCAAAGAATTCCTCTGGTATTTATACCATTGTACAATATTATATCTTGTGCTATAGAGAAAATGCTGTAGGTAAATTAGGCTGATGGAAGTGAGCACAGATTGTCCACAGCGACTGCTAAACAGCAGCAGCTTACAAAAAGGTTTTCTTATGTTTTGAAAAAAAAAAGTAGGTAACAAGGTAAAGGAAGAAAAGAGAAAAATCTGCACTTTTCAAATGGAAAAGGGCCAACTGGATGAAAGAACAAAATCTAGTTACTCAAATATGTTGAATAGGTAACTCTGTGATACATGATAAAAAGATTTCATCCGATTTAAAATGTCTATTCTTCTGATCTTTAGCAGTGATGTGCATGTATACCTTGGTTTCCAGTACTAAGGGCAAGTTTGATAGCGACTTCTCCCCGTTTGCCTCATCCACATTCCTCTTGGTAATGTGCTGCTCCCAGAGGCGTCATGTCTATGGTTATTCTTGCCAAGAGATCTTCTCATCTGTGGTCTCACTCTTCTTCTGTTTTGGGTTTCCACTTAGCTATGTCCCCATGACATCCATTCTAAGGTCATGATTCATTTGAGACTGTTATAATATTATAAACCAGCTATTAAAGGATGGCAGTGATGAAGCATATAGTATTTAGAACATAAAATGTGCAATGCTGTCAGCTAAAAACAGATTCATCAGCAGTTCCAATTCCTATTAAAATTATCAACAGACATCCTTTGACTATATCGGAACCTTATCCTAAATGTAGATGTTTGATGTTAACCTCACAATTTCAACTGTTAACAAGCTGCTGTTTATTATATATGAATACTGCTACCTTTCAATAATGAAATTAAAAGTTATATATGAAGCCAGTTTTAACAGCCTATAATGAATTCTCTTTCTAAAACTAAGATTGCAGAGCACAAATTATTTTGATTAGGAACAGTAACTCTGACATTGAAAAATTGCTACTTTGCTAATTATAATAACATGACTGTCATTTCAAAACCAGCATGTTATAGTGGTGAAGATGCTGAATTGGGGAAATACAGTTTCACGTCCACCACCTCAGCCATGAAGTTCACTGAGTGGTTTTGGGCCAATCCCTCTCTTAGTTCAATACACCTCATAATATTGTGAGGAAAAAAAACCCTGAAAGAATGCAGTGCACGTAGTCTTGCGTTCCTGGAGGAAAGGCAGGATATAAATCTAATAAATCATAGGTATCCTGAAGACAGTTGTAAACAAAAAAAATGTGGTAACAAATATTATTTTGCCAGAGTTTTTGGTAGTTCTCTAATGGTTTACTAGAGAAGGAGAAAGGAAAATTCATTTCACTCATACAGGTCGGCTGAAAAATTATCCACTTATAATGTCACATACTTTGAACAAAACATATCTAAAATGTTTGTCAAAAAAGGGGATGTTGAGGTTATATGAAGACTAGCCTCCAAGAATAATTTATGCAACTGCCAGAGTTCCTGCAGCTTAAAGTATTTCTTCATTAATGTCATGAGACAATTTAAGAAAACAAAATCTCCATTCTTAATATGCTTATTTAAAAATATTCAAACTTATATTGTTAGTTTATAAATTATAAAAAGAGATACTGCAATTAGGCTAAGCAAAAGCATGCAAATCTATATAGTCTATTATCTGAATTCCTAGATTAGCATTAAAACCAATCACCGCAACAAATACCTCAACAGTATGCCTTGTGTGCAGAAAGGAAGCGATACTGAACATTCAATGCCACAACTGTAAGGTTTTCGGAGAAGCACCTGTGGCAGTTTCAGCAGTTTCTATATGGAAAGCTCCCCCTTTCTAGGATTACTTGAAAAAATCAAGTCAATTCGAATTACGTAGCTGTAAAACATTGACATGTGTAGTTTTTATAGTTTCAGAATCTTCTCTTTGATTTAAAAAACGGGCAATGGTGCATTAAACAGGAAACTTACATCATAAGGGATCACATATTTTGCAGGCAACATTTAGACTAAAGTTATATTAACATACATAAAGTGCAGTGGCACATAATTCATTATCATTAAGCCAACATCATGTGACCACCTTAAAACCATGAGACAATGCGCCTGACTCAAGGACGGACTCTCAAGCACGGATTTTCATCCTGAAGCCCAATGTAATTCTGTCAGTTCTCTGAAATGTAAACATGATATGTACTAGAAACAAATCGTCAACTCATGGCTTCTGTTACTTTAAAATTTGGCAAATTGCAAATAAAAGTGAATTCTTAACTATGCCTACATTAAAAAAATAGCCAATACATGGGATTAAGCAGAACTCTTCCTACTGAAGTATTTCTTCCACAGGTCCCTCACATACTAGCATATGGGCACTAAACAAAATTAATCAATCAATCAATCAATCAATCTAAGAAACTCTTAAGATGAAAGTTTTAACCCTTTGGCATCCAAAAATAGAGAACACAACAAAGTGATCTTGAGATTATTTTAACTGTTTAAAAGACAAATTGGGAAAACCTCTCCAGAGTTGTTGCAGAAATAAACTGCACATACACAGATATTATGGTGCCATGTTTTCATTTCATATTGACAATGTCCTTTAAATTTATTCCCTACTTTAACAGTAAATGGGCTACAACTTCTCTACTTCACAATATGAATACTTATAAAACAGCTAAACAGCTGTTAGGTATTTTTTCAAAAGGACTCACTTTTTATTTTTCCCCAAGATTTTTATATAAAGTATAAAAACTAATTTTAGATGCAAGCTTGCAAAGGTTTTCACTGTCTCTTTACATCTGATACTACAAGTAGAATTTAAATCTGCCCTTTAGGGGGAAAATTTTCTAGCAGAAAAAGCAAATGATTTTTTTGCTCTAATACATATATATTTATGATTAATTATCCAAACTGTTATCTCTAAGAGAATATCATTTATAATCCCTATAGCAAGCCCCTCACAAAAGGACCTGAAGAAATCAGGAATTTTGATTCTAAGGATCTAAGCAGCAAATGCTAATGATTAAATGATTCACATAATTTTGGAATGTAGAAAGAAGAACCATTACTTCTGCAACTACACAGATAATTCTATGGAAAGAAGTGGGGACTTGCCCCCAGCAGGAATCAGCTGAAGTTGGATTGAAGGCTACTTCAAAGCCAAAACTGAACTTGTATTTTTGCTACCACAGATATCTGAACAAATGGCCAAATACACATATTCACATTAAGGTCCCAAATCCAGGTTAGGAACCATCATGTAAAACTAAATGAACTTAAAAGAGATGAGATAAAAATTCATTCATAAGTATCCTTCAGGAAAATAGATATATCCTTTCTGAAAATATGTTAACTAGCTTTTATAAAGAATTGCCACTGAATAAGAAATAGTAACATCTTAGTTAGATGAAAAGCTACTGCAGCTTTAGACCATACTGAATACTGAGAATACTGAATAAAGTATTTGAAACTCAATATTAAGAAAACTAAGATCATGGCAACAGGCCCTCTCAATTCCTGGCAAATAGATGGGGAAGAAAT
>JANHFK010004007.1:0-11146 GCA_036250565.1 Sibynophis collaris | reverse complement strand
CATTGAATTATGGGTGTGGGCATGCGTGCGAGCCCCCCCGCCCCCATTTTTGCCACGCGATGGCAAAAAGAGTAGCCATTACTGATCTAGAATATGTTTTGCTCTTTAGGTGAGATGTGGTGGCAGATATAAAATCACAAACTCAATGTAGAAATGAAATCTTCTAGGAGAAGAAGTCTAGAATAACTCAACAGTACATCATTGTCCTAACTAATGCAGAAAGCAAGTTTGTGAAGAAGAAAGCCAGATAATATATGAAAAATCCTTATGCGATGCCAATTATGATAACTTTCAAAATTGACTAATGGATATTGAATCAAAACAACAAAATGAAAATCATTTAATCTGCCATAATTCCTCTTTTCTACCTTCTACATCAGTTACACAGCTGGAAACAAAATCTCTGCAACATCTACTAAATAGGTATGTTTATTCAGAATTATTTTGGGTGACAGATGTTCTAACAGTAGGATCTTTAAGCTGCTGGATTGCCACATACATTACTGGTTAAGATAGCAATGTGAAAGGGAATAACAATCATCCTGTTTTCCTCTCCTGAAATCTCTTTTCACTGCTATTTACAGATAGCTCTGGACTTACCATGGGCCAGAATGAATACTTTTATGGCCTTTGCAAAAGGTCATGTTATGTCACACACACAAAATTATGTACCATATTTTGGATGCTTGGCAACTGCTTACCTTTATGACTGGATGCAGTATCCTGCAGTCACATGACTACAACATAATAAAAAGTCCATTTGGAAGAATAGATTTGCCATTATGATCATAAGCATTAGCTTAATGATCACTACAAAAAATGTCATAAAACCGGATTCAGTTACATATGTTTATCAATTTACAACAGGAAATCTGGTCCCAACTGCAGTCGTAGTCTACTACTAACTGTATCACTTGAAAGGTATTTCCCAAATCATCGCATCTCATAATACTTTTAACTTTTGGATTTTGGCTATGACCTGAAGCCTCATCATGATTTGCCAAGGCCATTCCATCTGTGTTCAACTGACATAACCTTAAAACTAAGAAGAACTCAGCTGCAAAACTCCAAAACCCTTTAAAATCAGGCAGTTTAATTGGATTTGCATTCCATTATAATTTTAGCAAGATTTCAAAAACTTGTATTGTAATTCAACAGCAGGTCTATCAAATAATTCTGTTAGACTATCATAGAGATGCAGCAGTCTACATGGATCCAAGAACTGGGGATCATTCAGATGCCCACAAGGAAGGGATGAATATTGTTACAGCTATGTTTCAACATATCTGGGAGTCTATTCCCATGGATCATCAGTCTTCATTATCCAGCATCCCCCATGTCTATATTCTGTATCTTCTTCCTGGATGACATTGCCTAGAACAGGAGTGTCAAACTCGATCCCATCGCGGGCCGCATCAGGAGTTTGTTTGCCGTTGGGGAACCGGCGTGGCCATGGCCTGGTCATCACGGCCAACTGAGTGGGCATGGCCGGACCCGGGGCAGGAGGGGCTGATCCCTCACTGTCTCTGGGATGGCCCTGTGGGCCAACTCCACAGCCTATTGCGGGCCAGATCTGATCCAGGGTCCAAGTGTTTGACACATCTGGCCTAGAACCTTCCAGCAGATGAAAAAAATATCAACAAATCACATAAAATACTATATAATTTAAGCTGTAATTCTAAGAAGATTCAGGGCCTATTCTGTAGTGTATAAATACCATGATTACCTTCAGTGAGCTCTGGGTTTGAAAGGGAAGCATCTTTCCATGTAATACAGTAGACTACTGTCTATTTCAGATGCATTAAATGATTTAATACAGTAAAATTAAGAAAAGTCGATTAAGTCAGTACATTTGTTCAACTAAGCCTTTTATTGCTTACAACCGAGTATGTTCCAATATTTAAGATTTAGTTTTTTTCTGAACTAATTGTAGTTTTGTTTTTAGCTAATATATTCAGGGTTTTATGAACACTTACATTAAATATATATTAAAATAACAAAATATTTTTCTGCAGAATGTAAAGAGAATAGTTGAAGATGACTGCATGTTCTGTATCTTTACTTGTGAACTGTGCTAAAAGAAGTTTCCACTCCTATTTCATAGAACGCAAATACAATAATCCTTTTGTTCACTGACCTATATAATGATTAATCAGCAGAGAGACTACATTCTAATTCAATATAGTTAGTAACTTCCGTAAGACACAGTAACACTATGTGTGCAGGTCTTGTTCCAGAATATGGAAAAGAGGGACACAGAACGCAAATCCTCATCTCCAACATGCCTCAGAACCCGCAAACATGCAATGATTGCATGAAAGGAACTATATACAAAAGCAATACTTCTTGATTTAGCATTGGATCACAATTTTAGAATAGCATTTAGAATGTGAAAAAATGGCGGTACCTGCTTGTTTATGTTGGCCCCTGATTGAATTAACCAGTTGAGACACTGAGGATGTCCTCCAAAAGCAGCAATATGGGCTGGCGTTTGCGCAAAACGTGTTGTACACGCATTTACAGTCGCTCCAGCTCTCACTAACTGTATTAGACATTCCAGCTAAAAAAGAAGGGGGAAAAATGATGTTTCAGCGTATGTAAATGACTTCATATCACATATCAGTATTAGCAGTTACATTTTACAACCAACACCTATACACACAAAGCCTTTCTATATGACATTTGAATAAAAGTCGTCTCTTTCTTTTTGTCCCTTTGAGTCAGGATTGACTTCTGGAAATGGTTTGCCACTGCCTCCTTTCTAGGGCAGATAAGAGAACAACTAGCCCAACGTCACCCAGCTTGTTTCTTGTCCAAGGGAGAATTAGAACTCAAGTTTTCAATTTCTAACCTCATGCCATGATCACTATACCAAATTTATGTTTTACATCCGTACGACTCTGGGTTTTTACAGCTCTGGCTTCCTAGTTGTTCTATAGTTTATACAGTATATTTTATCTTACACAAAATAATGTGAGCATATTTGAGATAAAATTGGGTTTTCCTGACACTTGTGACATACTGGCCATTGTATATCGAAAGCATAATACATGAATATGATGATTAGTCTACATCTACTGTGTCGTTGTAAAAGGCACTCTCAGCTTGCTAAGCCGCTTATGCGCAAACCTGGAAAATAAACTATGCAAGAGCTGACTTCTAGTTTAACCAGGTTTTATTTGACCGCTACACAACGGCTTTTTTTAGTTCAAGCCGGAATATAATCAAGTTAAAGTCAGCGTTGAGAGCTTCTGCCTCTCAGTGCTTTCTTATAGAGAAACCACACCCCCACCCACACCCAGGTGTCCTAATTTGGTTTCCCCGGCAGCAGAGATTGAATTAGCAATTCAAATGCGCCTCCCAACCAGCATACGACTCCAGCCAGTCTGATGTCATCAGCAGGCATATCTCCTCCATCTGTCTTCTACAGTTCTCCTGAAGCTCATCCTCGTGGCAGTTCATTCTCCCTCTCTTCGTCCTCCCCACCACCATCACCAGTGCCTGTCATATACTGTTCATATTACAACCTCCTCTCCCCCCAGGTATGTGCCCCCCCACAAATCTGTGTTGAGTGTCAAACGCTGTTTGATGCTTGACAGGCACTGTATGAAAATCTAAATTGATCAAAGCTATGATAATCCTGGAAGTCATTATCTGTGGACATTCTGGTAATGTCCACTGTCATACAGAAGCTAGTCAGACCCTACATAAACTTCTTATTGTACATTAGAATGAAGACCCTTTAAACAGCTATATGTCAACACCAGAATACAATTCCCTCTTATACCCATTATTTTCTTTCCTAGGTCTCTCCTACATCTTAAAAATTACCATATTTTGCACCTCTAAGACAACTGGAGGGAACATCTAAATTCTAAAGGAATTGGCATTCTTACTCTGGTAACCTTTAACATGGTTAGACAGGATTATAACCCCCAAAGGAACAAGCTTGTGATTCAGGAATGCTCCTGGACTCGTAGCTCCCATCTGAAATGGAGGCCATGGCCTGAGGGACCTTGGCCCAACTTCTGGCACAACAATTATGTCCACCTGAATCAGGAGACTTTGATGACCCATATTCTCATGATTATGCAACTGGACTAAACCCAGCATGCTCTAACAAGCTTTTGAAAAGGCCACAGAAAATATAAATGATCTAGAAGGTAAAAGCTGGACTACTGGATGGTGGACTCCATAGCTGTTGGGAAAGTAGTAGTTCTTTGGTGTTTATTACATTGCACAATCTCCTAAGGGCATTTAAGACATTGCATCATCTCAGAGCAGTTCAAAGTTCAACCAAACCTGGGAGCTCAGACAAACATCTAGGATTTGCATTTCCTCTTTTGCCTATAGAGCCAGCTATGACTCTACATAACCCCTACATGACTCCATAGGAATCTGACAACAGCCAACTGATACATGTCCCTGCACAGGAACAGGAAGCTCACGTGCAAAGAGAAGGTATAAAAACTCCTCCATCAACTCCATGTTGTCAGCTGCCCAGAATCCATGTGGTTCTGCTTCATCATTAAACCATCTTTCCAAGAAGCCTCCATGTTCTCCCAGCTTGGAACTGAACCAGATGAATTATTTCTTCCCACTCCTCAGTACCCAAGATGAAAATGTGGCTACTATCACTCATACAATTAGGGAAGGGACAAAGCTATGGAAACCCAACGTCACACCAGTAGTCCTTCAAGCTTCAAAAGTTTCTAATTCTTGTTATAAGAAGTTACAAGGAATTAAACTTTTCTTTCGGATCACAGAATTCTCCATCTCATTTCCCCATTCAATCTTTCTACAAAATGATTTTGTGCATTTAATGTAAGGTATTTAAAGATTAATCAATCTTGATTTAAATGTTTAGTTCTGCATCCAATTCTTGAATGTTCAAATATAATTTTTTGAAAATCTGTTTTTAATAAACTGATTTTGGGAAAAGAAATTTAGAATGGTGTCTTCTGTACTATATAAGAAAATTTATTTCCTGCACTTCACACGATCAGGTCTATTAAACACATATCTCTGAAATAATACTCTTACCAATTAAAGCTGTTTATGTATTTATAAATATATTTAAAAAGAAAGTTCAGGTCACAGTGGCTAAAAATACTGGATACGATATAGCTTATATCCTGATACTGGGTGAGAACAAATCGTCTAAGCCATTTTTTATAACTCTCTTCAAGCATGATTGCTGAAAAAGGACAATGGGAAAATTTAGAGAGAAGAATATAGGAAAGGTAGGAAGTAAATGAAAATCACAAAATAAGACACATATCAGGCAAGCCCCATGTTAAAAAATGAAATTTGTTAAATACTGAGCCCCGTTCACATCTTTGATGCACTTCACATGGTCTACAACCTTCAAACATTCAAATATGATTATTTGCCATCCAAAAATTACCCATTCCTGTCCTAGGATTGTGGATTTGAGGCAAGTCTACAGAAGCAACAAATAAGGAAGCATCACAAGTGATCCTCCATTCTTGACCACTCATGCACAGAACAAAACAACAAGCATTAAAGAAACTATGTGATAACTTGGGGACAGAAAAAGGACTTGAGTTTTTTTTTACTGACAAATAAATTATATGAAATTTAAATTTAGCAAATTGTTGTCATGATTTATTCAAGCCTATTTATTCAACATGCAGAAGTAATTAGATTAAAGAATGTACTTAAAATAAACAAATAGACAGTATCATTAAATCAATTAAGCATTACATTAATCCTTTGGTGAAATGGATGAGATTCTAAAAAAAATGTGCTACTGATCAAAGACTTCCTTAATTTTATCAAAGTTACTAATAATGCATCTTCAGATTGTAGGTAAGAACAATAAGTTTAAAAATATATATCATAGCAGAACTGTATTTGAACAAACTGGACAATAAATAAAAAGAAATTATAGAGCTGAGTGCATTTATAAATCTATAATTTTTAAATATTTAATGAAATGTAAGTCAATTTAGAGCTTCTTTAGGTAATCACATTTTGAAATAAAACTCTTTGTTATGCATTTAGGGTAAAGAACAAAAATATAATTAAAATATAATGAACTATTAATAGATATGTAAAAGTTCATTAATGGTGACTCAAGATAAACTTCACCCAATACCTGGTGCCCTACCAAGAACAAACATTGAGATATATAGGGATGAAGTTAAGTGCTTCTAGAACATTCTGAACCTCATTCAGCATTGGCTTCTCCAATTCACATATAGGTTAAAAAAATTATCTGGCAAAGAGCAAACGAATATTTTATTCTTTTGGGCAAATAAAAAGAAATATGAGTTGGCTATAGTTCTGAATGTAAAATCAAATTCAGTACATCTGATTCCAGGAAAGGAAGCTAGAGTTCAATAGGGCATGATTTGGGAGTGGGTTTTTTTTAGGGTTGGGACCTTGGGTGAACATTGACTTCTAGCAACTGCCTGTGGAAAAGTCCCTGCCTGTGGAAAAGTCCCTGCAGTATTTTTCTGGCAAGATTTTCAGAAATGGTTTGCCCTTGCCTTCTTCTTAGGGCTTGGAGAGAATAAATCACCCAGCTGGCTTTGTGCCTTAAAATGGGAGATCTCAGTGACTCCCAGTTTCCAAACTGGCTCTCTTAACTCAACAGTATCGCAAAGAGAAGTTGCTTTAAAGATAATCCTTGCTTTGGATCACAATTGAGCCCAAAATGTCTGTTGTTAAGTGAGACATTTGTTAAGTGAGTTTTGCCCCGTTTTACAACCTTTCTTGCCACAGTTATTAAGTTAGTAACAAGGCTGTTAATGAATCTGGCTTCCTCATTGACTTTGCTTGTCAGAAGGTTGCAAAAGGATGTGACCCCAGGACACTGCCACAGTCATAAATATGAACCAGTTGCCAAATAACTGAATTTTGATCATATGGGGATGCTGCAACTGTCATATGAAAAAAACAGTTGTAAGTTATTTTTTCCAGTGCCATTGTAACTTTGAACGATCACTTAATGAACTGCCGTAAATTGAGGACTACCTGTATATCTCCCTCATCCAGCTGCATATGTCCTTATGCAAAACTCCCCAAAAAACTACCAAATAAACAATTCATATAAAAGATCCTTGAGTTACTCTGCAGGAGTAAACACTGCATCTCATGAGGGAACCTCTGAAAATAAAAGAAAAAGCTGCTGTCTTAACAGTAAGAGGGGTGGAGTGCCCTAGTCCCACCCTCAAAGCACTCCTTGGCTTTTATGACCTGTTTACATTGGCTATCTTTGAAAAAGTCAGCAAAGGTGGGACTTTTGTGTCAGTCACCGAGTAAGCAAAGGGTCACATTAATAGTTTGGAGAGGGTGAGATCAGAAAAGGTGGTGGGCTTCAGCCTATATATAACCAGGGGTGTTCTTCAAGGGAGTTTGGGGATACACCTCTCTCCATTGTGCTTATCATTTTTAATGTTTTACTAATTTTATCATCATTTTTTGATCTTGTAAGCTGCCCAGAATTGTTGAGAGTCAAATAGCAGCAAGTTTAATCCATTAGTAGACAATCAGTGCCCTGCTGGGTCATTTCAAAGGTATTTTCCTTGCCAGATTCCTCAATGTCTTCAACAATGGCAGAGCTTCTAATGTAATGCCTTCACTGGAAAAGTTGGGGTACATCTAGAGGTGTATCTGGTTTGAAAATAATTAATGTTAAACTGTATAGAAATCACACATGAGCACAAGAAATGGTTGATGACATTTTGTAGGTCAAATTGGTTTTGTATGTCATGAAATGTTCTATAAAATTTGCCAAATTTTAATTCAATGTGACTCATGGGTCCAAGATTTTGAATTCTAGATTAGCCAATTTGAGGTACCTTGGTTCAAAAATCGTTGCCCTGTGGTGTACTGTTTCATCCAGGTTATTGGAATCAGAATTTTAAATTATTCTCATATGTTCCCCATCTCAATAAATAGCAAACTGGGATGTCACTTTTCAGCCATCCTGGTCACAAGACTGGGAAAAGGAGACAATGTGAAGTCTAGGAACCATAGATGATCTGATCCTGATATTAAGTGGTGACACCATCTACTTTAGAATTCTTCACTGATTTACATTTGTCAGTCAAGTAGCTTCCACAACTAAATGTGTACCCAAAACCCTATGTATCTTTTGAGACCTGACAGCTCCAACAACTTTTACAAACACTGGGCATATTTTACAGGTAATCATAATTACCAAAGATAATCACTGTCTGGAGAGGAAAATCTGAGGAGTTGAAAGGCACAACACTCTTTAACAAGCAGACCATGTGGGAATGCGCCCTATGGGAGAGTATCAAATAAGGCAACACATATGTGCAGTGTTTATATCTGTATGTTAGTCCCTTCAAAATATGAAAAAATTAAGAAAAAGAACAGGACTTGGGTGCTTAACATCTTAAGTATAAAGAAACCGTCAGAAAATCACAAATTCATAGGTACGGTGATTAAAATTCCTCATTCAGCCTTGAATTCCACCTCGTTCCTTTTCTGCGATGTTCCTCCCGAAATAACCCTCTTGTGAAAAGTGACCCTCCCATATGATCTTTATTCTTAACTCTCCAAATCCGAATACAGGTATATTAAGGGGAAAAGATGAGGGCATTATTTGCAACACGCGCCCAGCAAAGCGAAACATTGCCCTTCACCACTGGGATCTGCTCTCTTGCTCCGAGAGGGCATTTTTGCACCTGGAGAATTAAGATGCCTTTATTTCCTCCTGCCGTTGGCGGTTGCCGACAAAAATTACAAGCAGGTCTGAGGCAAGATGCGTGCATGTAGTATGGCGGCTCTACTCGCCCGTTTCTCCACCGACCACACCGGGGCGAGCAAGGCGGGAGAAACCCTTTTAAGATGGCGGCGGCGGCAGCGGCAGCGCGCTTTCGCCCCCGCTGCTTTTGCCAAGCCCCGGAGAAAACCGCAGACTCCCTTATCCCCCCCACAAACCATCCTGCGCGCCCGATGGCCTAGAACGCGACCCGGCCGGCCTCTCGCTCTCTCTCACCTTTCCGAAATGCGCGGCCCAGTGGATGGGCGTCCACCCGTAGAAGGAGTCCTCGGCTGCTAGGCTTTCCCGGGGCGCGCTCTGAAGCAGGGCGCACAAGGCGGGCAAGTCTCCGTCGCGGCAGGCGCGGTGCAACGGAAAGCGGAGAGCGAGCACCTCCTCGCTGGAGAAACCCGCGTCCGGACTGGATCCCAGCGACATGGCGATCTCAGGCAACGGCGCAAGCGAACGATCAAAGGCACGGCTGGCACCCGGCAGCTGGGGCTTTTAGCTGTGGAAGAAACCACCCTCGGCAGCGGAGCTAGGAAACCCTCGCCGCTTCCACACCGCCCCAGCAGCCGAACACAAAGAAATCGAGGCGGGTTTGCAAGGAACCCCGCCCCGGAGAGAGGCGGGACCTGCAACTGGGCCTGAATTCCGAGCGCGACTCGGTGGGAGGAAGCGGGGGTGGCATTTAGGCTGTAACGACAGCTGCGTCCGACTGCCTCGCTTTCATATCCCTAATTCCGGCTTTAAAACAACCTCCTCACTCTCGGAAGACAAGTATGAATCGTAATCGGCTTCGAAACTGGGACTGCAGCCTGGTTAAAGGAAAGTGGCTGGAAATTCGAGCGCCTTCTTTCTTTTTAGGTGGGGCTTCGCCATCCGGGCTGCAAAATATAGCTGACCAGCAGAGGTTGGGCTGGCTGCTTTTTTAGTGATCTTCCTAATCGTTGCATCTCGGATCTTGTCGATGTACTTTAGTAAATTGATGGTTAGATATATTATTAATATTAATATTAATATTATTAATAATAATCATTATTATTGCCTAAATAGCAGGGTCATAAAGACTGTCTATGCAATCTGATATCTTTTTCTTGGAAGGAAAACCAAGTCCTTATTTGGTCTGAAATAATCAAATCAAAGTTACATTAACTGGAATTGCCCATGAGTCTGTCAGATGTAATACACTGTAATAAATAGATTTGCCTAAATAGCTGCATGACTTTTCCTGTAAAAAAAATCTGTCAGGGTCGCTCTTTGGAAATTATCCTTGGAAGTAATTTGCATAACTAGATTTTATACATCCCAAGACATAGGATAATTTATTTTGTTTTAAATAAGCCATAGACAAATTGTAACTTAGCTTTCATCCATACAGCAATTGTGGTTCGCAAATCATTGTTCATAACTTGTGTGAATATGGATATATACTCCCAATTGTGTAGCCATTTTTATGACTAAAACTAATAATTTTAAGGTTTTAAAGACTATGATCTGTTATCAGATGATTGAGTTAAGACTGAAAGCATATGGATGCTTTCTTTAGAGTATACCAGTACTTGCTAAAAGTACTGGGATTTGTTTCTGAGTCAATGTGGAAAAGATTGGAGCTAAGTGCCCAGCAATATCTGTTTTCTATCAGTGTAGCAGACACTTGAAATACCATGTTTAATGCAATCCATGATGTTGCTCATTTGCCCCACCTACATATACACTCATGAGGACATCGTTTTAAATAAGCTAGAGGTAAGTCTTAAGGTTACATGAGAGTTCCAGAATCCTCCCAAAGGTATCAAGTTGTATTTCATGCTATTAAATGATTAAATATAAAACAAGTAATCTTAGTCTGTGAACTTTGTTATATTTTGATGAACTGAAAATGCAATTAAATAATGACTTCTTGTCTTGATTCCACCTCCTATTTTGGCTAATAGGGCCTTGCAAGTCCCTCAGAGGTAAGCTGAATACTATATTCAGGAAATGAAGGTGAATATGAGGCCAAGGCAACTTTGAGGAGAGGCATTAAGGCAGCTAAACAGAAATGCAAACAAACGGTAGAGAAGCATCTGAAAGATAATAACTCAAGACAAGTGTGGCAGGGGCTACAACACCTAGCCAACTATAATGGCAATACGAAAAAAAATAGCCAGTGCTGATTCCCTGCTGGTGGAGCAGCTAAATACCTTCTTCGCCCGCTTTGAGGTCAAAAGATCTGTCTCTGTGGCTCTGGCCCAAAGGCCCTCTAATCTCCAGCCACTCACCCTGGATGAACATCAAGTGAGAGCTGTGCTGAAGGCTGTAAATCCCAACAAAGCTGCAGGTCCAGATGGGGTGCTGGGGAAAGTGGTAAAAACCTGTGCTGACCAATTAACAGGGGTCCTG
>JANHFK010004006.1:61767-72567 GCA_036250565.1 Sibynophis collaris | reverse complement strand
GATGGTTCACTGAACTACTCAAAATTTCCGCTACCGGTTCTCCAGAACTTGTCAGAACCTGTTGGATTTCACCCCTGGTTTATCTGTGTCCTCAGGGTCACCTACACAGGTGCTCCTGGTTCCTGTAGTCTGCAATCTTTTCTCTGGAAATCCATCCCTACTCCCACACCATTCAAAGGATGTTCATCCCAAATTGCATGGCTAAAAATATGTAGAGATTCTCACTCATCCAGGTAATGGTTGTCCCAAAAGTGCTTTTTCAAGAGGCAACTGGACTTTCTTGTTTTTTCTTTGAAAACGTTTCGCTTCTCATCCAAGAAGCTTTTTCAGCTCTGACAGGATAATGAGGAATAGCATGGCTGGAATTCTGGCAGTTGAAGTCCACACAGCTTAAAATTGCTGAGGTTGAGAAAGACTGTTCTAATGTAATTGTTTCATAAGTCACTCATTCCATTAATGTGAAATGAGGAAATCTCATTGTACGGAAGGGAATTCTAAATTTTGAATACTGAACTTGAAAAACTAATGTAGACATGGGCCAAGTACAGAAAAGGGCAAACAAACATTCACATTATAATACACATATTCATTAAAAATCAGTGCAATTTTAAAACACCAAACAAAATAGTATTGATCAGTCATTATGTTACATTAATAGGCAGCCAGTTCTAATTTTTATCAGCACAATTTGATATAAACGTTGTATTCAATCCAACATTGAACAGAATTGCTTGTTGCTCCTCAGAATTCACTAATGCATAATTCCTTACATGTGAAAGCTCCATGTTTTTGGGTATATTCCAGAGTCCATCTACATCTTTAAACTGCAATGATTTTTCTAGCAAATTGTTAGCAAATTGATGGCTATTAGAACAAAATGAGTCAACAGTAAAACAAACTTTATCATTTGAGTAATAGCCCCCTCATCCATTTTAACCTTCCAGAAAAGTACAGTTGTCAGCCAATTCTATATAGACATTCTTTGCGGTATCTAATAAATGGTAAAAAAAATGTTGAATTAGTTTCCTATAGATTTAAGATCACACATGTAATGTTCTAATACTGGTAGTTCACTAGCATTAACAGCCACAGGAGATTGGAAGACAATGAAGGCTTGCTGTGACAAGTGTGATAGGAATGGGGGAAGCTTTTTCATACATTTTTTTCATATTTGTTAGTCATCAATCCCCTCACACAGCTTACCCTCAGATTGTCTTTGCGATTTTTTGCATAACAGTAGATACAATTTCACCAAGTCATGTAGTGGAATATTCTTACAGTATATGGGTTCATGAGGCAGAGAGAATGAAAAATGTGATAATTTGTTTTTTATTCTTTCTGTAAAGAGGGAGTGGCTTCAGATGGAACCTGGGGCCATAGGCAAGCTGCTGGCAGAAGCTCAGCATTTGTGTTGATTTAAAAGCATGCGAGAACAATTGTCATAAACTGGAACGGAATTTTCTGCTCTCTTCCTGCAGAGAGCAGCATTAAACTGTATAAAAAGACTGTTTTTATTTCGCAAAGATGATATACTGTGAACTAAAGTTTTTACAACTGAGTACGACATGTGCTTTTATTCATAAGTCATCGTTTCAGATGAATATACATACTTTTGCAGGCTTTAAACAGTAGAAGCCTGTATTGTACTTTGAAACCCCCCTTCTCCCTGGTCTTTGTAAAGGTAGCTGAAGGAATCCTCAAATGTCAGTTCTATATGTGCAGCAATGCAAAGTGTGGGAGGATAAACAACACACCCAAGTACTTAGACTGATATAGGAAAAAACAACACTGAAGAAACCAACAATCATTTGAATTATAGCCTGCCACATGACAGTGCAGAGTGCCAAGGACAAGCTGTAGCACCTCAGAAGCAAACTCTTTGCCCTCCCATGTCAGGTTCATTTTAATCCAGAAGAAGGGATTTAAGCATCCCATCCCCCAAAATTTTAAACTTTATTCTACAGATCTAATAAGAAGGCACTTTGAGGTTCCTGATCTCCTCATTGCTGAGCATAAACATTCAGTCTCCTTTAGCTATCTCAGCTTTACAACTGAGTAGTACATGGGTTTCACCCAAGGACATGGCCAAAATAAGAACAAACTCAAGTCTTTTCCCTGCTTAAAACAATTTTGTCCCTCTCATACTTGAAGGTTTTTCTTTCTGATGTTGCATCTCTGAGCAACAGGCTGTCTTTAGAAGCACAGGACTGGGCTACAAGGTAAGATGTTCAACCTACTTAACCTATGTCTTTTCTGTATATCAGTTACAAGATTGATATATCATTCCTGGCTGTACTAGCCCTGAATGGCACATGTGGTCCCTTCCTAAACAACTCCAACATTCTTCATAATAACCCAAAACAAAATTGACAGTAATTCCTTAAAAAGTGTGTCAGTGACTAAAACCATGAAATGTCACTACGAAGTATTTTTGTAATGCTGCACTAGCCATTTGATTAATTGAATTGATTTTCATTTTCTTGGGCAGATACTCATAAGATTTAATGTCTACGGTATCTGTCAGCCCTTTGAGGTAGTCCAGGCAAGAAATACTAATCATGAATATTGACACTAACTTTATCTAGTAGTTGGGATTCATGAATACTCTAACAAAAAATCTTTATGACTGCTTTAAATACATATCAACTTTTACTGTTATTTTTCCTTCGCTCTCTGTTTCATTGAAGTCTAAAATTTAGTTTGTATTTTGCAGGATCCAATCTGGGGCAGTCTAGCAGCTGCTAGAGAAAAATTCCCTGAGGATGGGCTCCAGCATGAGTCAGAAAGCTCGGAAGGCAAAACCTCTGGTCCCAATGACTGACCCAGTTTGGTTCGTACAACTTTATCCTGGGACACATGTATATTCGCCTTTGTCTATTTGCCCCACCACTTTGCCCAAAGGAGCTTTTATAATAAAATGAAAATATAAAATTGTTCACGGCTATCCGTAAACTGAATATCCCTTTGAAATATCTGGATAAAATTTGAAGCATTTAAAAAGAGATTATCTTCGCTGGTTTTTAGATTAAAAGCCACTTGGAAGACACACTTTGGGGAAGCTTGTGAAAAAGTAGGTTTGGCCCCTTTGCTTAATTATGGTTATCAATGTTTTTAAAAGAATGTCACAATTTTGTAATCTTTTGAAATGTGCAGTGTTAAAACATTATAGATAAAGTCCGTTTCTCCCCAAGCATGTTTCTCTGCCTTACAAGATAGCAGTGTATGACTTCCTGCTGTGCTAGTCCTAGATTAGCGAAGTATACTTAGTCAACTTCAATGTACCTCATGATAACCCAGAGTAAAATGTACGGTAATTTCTTAAAGTATTGTCAGTAATTAAATCTATGAACTATCCTAGGGGGGTATTTTTGTGGTGCTGTGCTAACCATTTGATTAATTGAATTGGTCTTCATTTTCTTGGGTAGGTACTCATGACACTTCATGTCTATCTGTCAGTCTTTGAAGTAGTCTAGACAAGAAGCACAAACCATGAGCAATAATACTTCCTTTATTGTACGATTACAACACCAAAATGTTGCAAAACTGAAGATATTTAGTCCCTTCTTTATTTTTACTTTTCAGGAAACTAGGGAGGGGCCCTTTGGAGATGCTTTCCATCCTCTTTGTTCCCCCCTTCTGATGGCTGATTAGAATAGAAGGATTTTTCCTTCTGGTGCAGCTCTTCCTCCCAAGGTCTTTTCCACATACCATTACATTATCTTGCTTCCTATGAGATGCTTTCATTGAATGCTCTGATTCAACATGAGTCAATTAGGTAAAGTTGCCCATTTAGAAGTGTCTCCTTAACATAGCATATTCTGGCAGGAGAGGGGACAGGCATAATGCTCTGAAGCCAAGTATTCTTTTTGTTTTTTTTTAAAGACCATCTCTGGTTCAAATTCTAGAATTTGGAGTATGGAATAAAATAAGTAGCCACTATTCTTATATTTGCCAATTGCCCTGGAAATCTTTTTGCGGAAAAGCATGCATATCCTGGAAATCCTTGAGTTTTTATGTTGTCCCCAGGAAGAAAGGAGAAATGGAAATAGTATTTCAGTAGCAGCAGGAATACCTAGGTACCTAAGAAAGAGAAATAGGCTGGTGCATGGGCTTAATACATGTCTTCCATCAACTTTCTAGGGGTACAAGAAAGTGTGAGAGAGTACTCCTTAGTGGGCTGGGCCCTCATACATGCTGTTCTCCCATATGTCATAATACGTGTTATGCTCTTATGTGACAACTGATTTAAAAAAATTCTTTCACATGGAGGGAATGCAATTTAATGAAAAGAAAGGAAGAGAGTAGTTAGAATGCAGAACATAAATTGCTGGCTGCAGAGTACCAGAAAAAGGGATGGAATCTGGGGTTTGGTTGGTTATTGAGCAGAATAATCTTTGGAAGTACAAAGTAAATTTGGCATAAATGATGCTTTGTAGGAGGGAGGGAGAGAGAGATTTTTTTTTAAAAAAAACAACCCAGATCCTTACTGAAGCTGAGCCTTTTTTTTTTTACCCAAACACTTAAAAAAAAAAACACCTACCTGGTCAAATGCAGTCTGTTTGAAATCCAATTTTTTTTAAGTGCTTGAGTCGACACCTTCTTTATCCAAAGTAATATTTTATTCTTCCACCATACAGAAATTCAAGCAAAAAACTACTCAACTCAACTCAATTTATCATATTTGCTGCCAAATTCACAGGATAGTGAGAAAGAGCATTCATCCTGGTAACTAAAGGATTCGTGTAATAGTTAAATAGACCAAATAGTTTGGTCACCCCCAGAGGGAGGGCCTTCTCTGTGGCTGCACCGACCCTCTGGAATGAACTTCCCCCCGAGATCCGAACTATATCGGACCTGCGCCTCTTTCGCCGAGCCCTCAAAACTCATCTTTTCACCTTGGGCGGCCTCTCGTGAGCCTAAATTTGAGGGTTTTAAATTGGGTTTTAATGGGGGTGTGGGTTCTTTTGATTTTAGGTTTCCCCTAGGGGTTTTAAATTTCAGCCACCGATGTAATTATTTTAAATGGGGTTTTTTACTCTGTATGTGTACGTGTTTTATGTATGTTTTTATTGGACTTTGCACCACCCTGAGTCCCAACAGGGAGAAGGGCGGTATATAAATAAAATTTATTATTATTATTATTATTAAAAGTAACATAATGAACTTAGTTCTATACATTTCTATATATACTGTATATGTGTATTAATGAAATAGAGCACGGGTGTCAAACTCAAGGCCCAGGGACTGAATGGGGTGCTTAGATCTGGCCCATGGGGCCACTTTGGAAACAGTGAAGGACCAGCCTGCCTCTGCCAGTGAAAATGGAGCTTGGAAAGGCCATGTGCAGCCCGCCCAAGCTCTGTTTTTTCTGGCAGAGGGTTGCAGGAGCCCATCACACCCAAAAACGGAGCTTGGGAGCCTGTTTTCTCTGGCAGTGCACTCAGGTTGCCACTGGTTGTGCCCCAACACAAGTGAATGTTGAGCTGTCTATGCCCCCCATGCCCCCCCTCCCAAGGTCAAATGCAACCCTGATGTGGCCATCAATGAAATCGAAACAATTTTATGACAATTTTTCATTGCTTATTTACTGGTATCTTCTTGTTATCAGCTGTGTCCCTTTCTGTCTTATTTTCCTTTGATACAGCTACTGTTCCTTTAAATGTTTCACACAAACAAATTATAACACAATATAACACACCCCAAAATCAAGTGTACTGAATTGCGACAGTCTATATGGCAGAATCATGTGTTCGTGTGATTGATAAATGTTAGGAGTTGTGGTCCCATTACATCAGGGTGGAAACAATTTTGGGTAACCATGTCCTGCTACATTATTTTCTGGCAAAGCAGAACACAGATCTATAGGTCTGATTTTTCATTGCCACCACAATGGTAATTTCCTAATAAGGCTGTATATTTATGATTATAGTGGTTCATAGGCTAACTAAATATCTGAACCTTCACTTCATTTCACTTATGGTCATTCAGAATTCCATCCATCTTAGACAAGTCAATATAACGTAGTTCCTTATGTACATTCATGTGGGCTTCCTTGGCGATTTGCAAAGCTATTGCTCACCTAACATTTTTTTAAAAAATAAATTTTATTAACAATACATAAAAACAAACAATAGATATGGCTCAACCTCCCTGGTTTTTTAACATTTTTGTCTTATCCTAATTAACACATGTTAAATTCCTTGTTCTATATACACATTTACATTATCTTCTCTATATTACATATATAATATATTAATACTAAACACTAAATTTCTTACTCTCTCTCTATAAATATAGCGTAACATTTTGCATAGGTAACATGGAATGTTGATTCAGCCAACAATTTACTGCTGATTGCAGGGTAAAAGAAACAAGTAAAGTTGCTGATTTGGAATATTGTTTTGAATGTTCTTAATTAAGAAGATTTTGGCTAGGCAGCCATGGCATACAAATTATTTGAACTGGCATGGAACATTTCCCTAAAAAAAATAATTATTCAATAGATGTCTAGTAATTGTTTTGGATACTTGTCACTAGGATGCTGTTCAGTGCAATATGGAGACATTTCATGGAGATTTAGTCCATTTTTGACAAGGATGTCCATCCAAAATTATCTTAATGAAGGACTTTCAAAACAGATTTTCAGATCAACAGACTTCTGGCTACTCAATAGCCAATTATTGGCCTAATCAAAGCTTCTGTAAACTACAAGAAGCTTTGCAAAATGAAGAGTTTCATATGGCTACCAATAATCAGGAAAACTCAAAAGGATGCAAATGGTGAGTTATCTCCCCACATGTTATGGCCTAGTGGCCAATATGATCTTCTGAATTCCAAATTAATATAAAGTGTCTTTGCATAGACTATCCTTAGTTAAATGCGGCTTCCATTGAATAAAATTCCTGGAGAATTCTGTGTAACATAGCAACTAAAAATTATAAAATGACAAAATTTCAGATAATTTAGCAGAAGTAAAATGCATTTGAGGATGTAACATTTCTATTTTCTATTTTAAGAGTCCTAGTGGAAATTTAATTTTAATTAAGCTTGACCCAATATAGCAAACTGTGAAGGAAAATCTCCTATGGTTTTCAAAAGTTTAATACAATATAATAATTACTAACTTTGTTTGAATAGGCTATCTTACACCATTCCCTGACTAATGGGAATTTAAAAATTTCAAACTATTGAATACATTGGGAAAAAGTAAGTAGCTGAAGTTTGCATAAAGCCACTCATAAAAATACAACATTAGTACCCAGCCAATCGCTGATTAAATCAGATGGGTTCGTTTTTCAACACATGAAATGAAATGAAAAAGGAATGCTTAATGTCCCTTTGTATATTAGGGACATGAATCAGAAACAGTACCATAAAATCTGGATGCCGACAGTCAGGATAGTATTTGATAGCTAAGAATTTTCTGTATCAAAGGCAGAATAAATAAAGCTTCTTGATTGTTGCTATAATTCTGTTTTGGTAGTGATAGAAACCAAGGGTCTTCTAGGTTTGTTTCTCAGGATTCCCCCTGTCCCTATATGTACAAATGTTCGAAATCAAATAAGCGAAGAAAAAAAACCCCCAGCTATTAACAAAGAATGATGGATATGAAAATATTCCATGTAAAAAGAGGGTCTTGCAGTCTATGGGGATTCTCTATTATCCAGGTCATCTATGTTCCAAAGGTGCTTTTCCAAAAGGCAACTGGGTTTTCCTTGAAAATTTTTCACTTCTCAACTGAAGAAGCTTCTTCAGTTCTAACCGAATGGTGGGGAATGGTTTCCTCGTGATTTAGTTAGAACTGAAGAAGCTTCTTTAGTTGAGAAGTGAAACATTTTCAAGGAAAAAGCCAGGAAAATTCTGTTGCCTTTTGGAAAAGCACCTTTGGGATATCACATGTAAAAATTATGATAGACTATGGGAAGCCGTGGTTCTATGTTTAAGAGAGAGAGGGAGGGAGAGAGGGAGAGAGAGAGGGAGGGAGAGAGAGAGAGAGATTTTTAAGAGATATAAGTCTTGAGGTCTTGAGGCTACAACTTGATGTTCTAGGACCACATATGATCCTGGCAACCTTGCATACTACTTGAAGGACCATTCACATAGAATAAATGGTAGATTCCTCTTTTATATTTGTTTGGAGATATATTATGTATATGAGATGGTGATGGAATGGTTTAAATCCAGAATGTCATATTAAATCTCAAGACTTGGTGACAGGTATTACTAGAGTAGTATTAACATGAATTGGATGGCTTCATAGAGGTCCAGTCTACTAAGGCTATTCATCCTAAAGATTACATGTGGTCTCTGAGTTCTGAGGTAGCACATCTCCAAATGTCAGCTAAAGGAGAACAAAGGATAAGAAGGCCTTGGTTCAAAATATTGGGCTTCAGTGGGCCTTTACGTGATCCAGCAAGGTTATTTTGTTATTGTTATGTATTAGCTACATCTGGATTTGTTGTTGTTGTTGTTAGTAGCGAAGTTATGTCTGACCCATCATGACCAATGGACAACATTCCTCCAGGCCTTCCTGTCCTCTATCATCCCCCGGAGTCCATTTAAGCTCATGCCGACTGCTTCAGTGACTCCATCCAGCCACTTCATTCTCTGCAGTCCCCTTCTTCTTTGGCCCTCAATCTTTCCCAGCATTAGGCTCTTCTCCAGTGAGTCCTTCCTTCTCATTAGGTGGCCAAAGTATTTGAGTTTTATCTTCAGGATCTGGCCTTCTAAAGAGCAATCAGGGTTGATCTCCTCTAGGACAGACTGGTTTGATTGCCTTGCAGTCCAAGGGACTTGCAGGAGTCTTCTTCAGCACTATTGTTCAAAGGCCTCAATTCTTTGGACTCAGCCTTTCTTATGGTCCAACTTTCACAGCCATGCATTGCAACTTGACTATACGCACTTTTGTTGGCAAACCTCAGTGATTTTAACAAATGAATAAACAAACAAATAAAAATAGGACACGTATACCAAGCACAAAATTTGGTTGGGATTTCAAATTGGTAATTGAGTAGAGTCAGATTTCAAACTGATTTGGAAAGCATGTGATTAAGTTTAGGATGGAATCTGATTTGATATTCAGAGTGTAATAACAGGGTCTTTAAAACAGACCCTGTTAGAATATCTGTTTGTCTCCACTTATACCAAACATAATCAAGGTAATATTATTTTCAGGATTTTTTTCTCATGCTTACATTGTCTTAACTATTCTTGTATTTCTTCATGCTTCTCCATAGGAAGACTTATAATTGAATAAGTGAACCTATCATGGACCAAGACATAGCTACACATAGGCACAAAAAGAAAGCTCTCTTTGCAAGTTGATACCACTGATGGTAATGGTGGAGTTTAAAGAGTAAGACATACAGGTAGTCCGTATTTAGTGACTGCCTTCTTTAGTGCCATTTATCAGCTATGACAGTGATATAAAAGTAACCAATCTTGACATTAAAGCCTTCCCAGTTATCTAAAGCAAAGAAAAGATAATTTAAGGTCATAAGCTCAGTGTCACTTTCACTTAATGACAGCTTTGCTTAATTACTGAATTGATTGTCCCAATTGTGGACGCCAAACGAGGACTAGCTGTAGTCATTTCATTGCTGTTTTTAGGGTAGAGGATATTTAGAAGGAAATTTTCTGCATCACTTTTGCTATCAAAAGTAATGCATCCTCTTCGGCACCCCAAACTATGGGTAGACACAATCTGTATCTCAGTTCCTTGTGTGGCAAATTCCACAAATGGAATTTCCACAAGTGAGGTGCAAGTTGGTTTCATATTAGCCAGGGGCGTCTAACCTTGGCAACTTTAAAAGTTGTGGACTGGCTGGGGTATTGTGGAAAATGAAGTCTACAAGTCTAAAAATCACCAAGGTTGGACACCCCTGATACAGGCCTAGAAACAGATACTTAAAATGTGAATTGTTCACAGTAGTTATTATCTGCTTTCCACTTTTCTCATCTTGAATGTAATCTAGCAGCAGAGCAGTGGTGGGTTTCTACCGGTTCGCTCCGGATCTTGCAAACTGGTAATAGCGGTGGTGGGAGGCTCCGCCCACCTGCCCAGACATCATCATGGATGCACTGCACATGCACAGAAGTGCTGCACGCGGTCCCGTTGCGAACTGGTAGTGAAGGTAAGTGGAACGCACCCCTGCAGCAGAGGCTTAATAAGCTAGCAGACATCAGAGAAGCCATATAACCTTACAAAATCGCTAAATATTTTCACCAAATACTTCAAGGCCTCCTCATCAATTTAAAATTCTATCTAGGGTTTGAGGTCTTTGCTTTGGGGAGTTTTTAAAAAATGAGGGGAAAAGGATAGCTGTTGTTCACAAACTGGATGTTTCAACTGGATTAATGGCTTGACATACCCAGCATGAGGTTACTTCATTAACAGGCACTTACATGTCCCACACCTTCAATTAATACTGCCTTGGCACCCTCTCCTATCCGTTAACATAGGAGATGACCTGATGAGTTCATTGCCAGCCAAGCAGGGCCCAGGAAGAGGGTCTGATTTATCTCCTCGGTACCTCATTAAAAGGCAAAAATGTGTCAAAATTGATTTTCAGCTATTTCAGGCAAGGATGTGTGTAGTAATGTTAATTTGTGTATATATATAGGTCTGTGGTTGTTCGGGTTTTCTCCCGCATGAAATTGAAAGTCTCTTGGCAACGTTTCGACGAAGTCTCATTCGTCATCTTCAGGCTGCGCTCTCCATTTCGTGCTTCTAGGAGCAAAGTGTGATTTCAACTGTTTTTTCCTTTTCAACTGTTTTTTCCTTTTCAACTGCCAGTGGGG
>JANHFK010004005.1:395977-406342 GCA_036250565.1 Sibynophis collaris | reverse complement strand
ATCAACTGTACAATCTATATAAAAAGAGCAGTCTCCTATCCCAGTTTTCCAAGGGGGGAAAGTATCACAAAGTAATTTCCCAATATGTTGAGTCTGGAAGATGCAAACTTGGAGGGTTTAGAATGCACACCTCAATATGTTTCAATGTGCATTCTTGCACATCCTTAAATGTTTCTGCCTTTGCTATATTAGATTGCATAGCAGAGACTACACATTTCCAATTCATCTATCATATGGATCTTCAGTTGATTTTAAAGTTGGGAAAAAGAAGAGGGAATTATGGGAGGTCACCATACAGGATGGCATATCATTTTATAACTCAGTATGTTAGGGATTGTATGCAACAGTGCAAAACAGAAAGGGGTATGGGAGTGGCCAAGAAGATAAATCCTCTCACAGACAAATATGAGCATCACCAACTTGCTCATCTTTTAGTCTTTAGCTATGCATTCTTAGGAAAAATCAGAAAGGAGAGAAGGAAAACATCTAGATGGAAAATAAAATAAAGTTCTCCTCATTTCTTTTTAAAAATTCATCGCAATATAAAACCGAAGAAGCATTTCCTCAGGGGCAAAATATTTTATTGTAGTATAAATAGGGAGCTTTCTGGGTCTTTAGGTTAGTAATATATTAAAATGCCCTGTGAAGAAAACCCACTGGGCTTCTCTTAAAAGTTGCTTCTCTCACTGAGGGAAATTTACAGAGTGTGTCAAATGAGGATACGCAAAGCTTATGGTATGTACTTTAAGCAATTTTTTTTATTTTTTTTTCAGTTTAGGGACAAAATGGGTGAATGAACAGGGTAATGCAGACAACTACCCAATTAAAAAAAGACCCTCCCTCCCAAAACACAGACAGTGGTTTTCCCAATAGAACTTAACAAAGACAAAGGAAAAAAATACAATAAAAAGCCAGGTTGCCAATGACCTTTGGTCATCTAAATAATAAAAAACCCAAAAAAACAAAGATCAAATTTGACGCCACTGTTCTCAACAGAGCGTGTAAGCAATAATAAATAGTGACTTCCATAGTAAAAGATAAAATTTCAGGTTACGACAAACAGCTTTCATTACAGGAATAGAAAAGGCTGATAATAACAAAATATTTTGCATTGCCATATACAAAAAAGGTATCGACTCCAGCGGGGCGCTCTCTCTCTCTCTTTCTCTCTCTCTCTCTCTCTCTTTAATATGCTTTGCATATGAAATTCTTTCCAATCTAAATATATAAAGCACCATTTTAATTTATTTTTCTTTTTGGCAATGGGGAAAAAAGCCTGCAAAACTTTGTTTTTTCCTTTCATTCTATTTTTTAATTTTTTTTTCTTTTACTGCATATGAAGTTTAAGATGCTGGAATGTAAAAGGTAAGAGAAGAAAAAGGACCAGAGCACACTACAGAACAAACCAACATCATCACCTTGCATTACTGCATACAATATGGCAGCAAAAAACAAAGAAACCCCAAAAGAACTTTGATATGTACAACCATCAGAGATGCTCATTTAGTGCGACATTCAAACAGGTTTTTGTTCCCCCTCCCCCAAAACAGCCATTATATGGCCTCTTATCTGTACAATGTCACACTTTCCTTGTCGTTATTTTTTGAAACATACAAATATTTTGTACTATATTATCCTGCCAAATTAAAAAAAATATACTGTGGCAGCCTATTTGCTTTTTTTTGTGTGTATGTGTTTTTCCACTACCAAAAAAGGTAACTGATACCCTTTTTTAAAAAAAGAGAAACAAGCAACAGTTAAAAATACAAGCTTCATTATAAATACTATAGTGCCTACTCTAGGTGAACATTAAATTCAAATACCATTCTAAAAATTACAGAAAAAAGAGACCATAAATGTGTTTTTCTTCTTTTCCATTTGTTTGCTTTTCCTCTTCTTAGCATAGGAATCAACAGGAGTGTGCATTTTCCTATTTTTAAGTAGTATATATTGTTAAACCTTTTTCCAATGTATTTATTTTACAACCTGAAATGTTGTGTGTATATCCAAGGCATAGGATTTTTAACTATTGATTTTCAATGAAGAACAGGTCTTGTACACCACCAAGACAATGAATTCTAAAATACATTTTCCCCTAAACATAATGAATTTTTTTTTAAAAAATCATAACATTTATATTTTTAAAAGTTTTGTACAAAATAACCACTTCTTTGCACTGTAGGAGCAAGACCAATCTCTGTTTTTTTTTTTAACATAACTGCAGGACTTGTTCCCATTTACAGCGCCATAATGTTATGTCCCACTCATTAGTCAAGTAAAATGGCAAGCTGGCAGAATTATTTATATGTTTATCATGAGATCATGCTCATTAAAAAAAACATTAATCTTGCAATTTTTCCCTTTAAAGTATAGACCTGTAAACTGGGAAAATTGTACAGTGCATTTAAATTGTCCTATCTGAGCAGTCTTAAAAAAGTTTTTTATACTCAACCTGTGTACCTCTGATTAAAAGAAACAATACAGACACGACAGGCAGAGTCAAGTGCTATGTGAAATTCCAGCGGGGCAGATGCTAGCTTAATCATAAAAGCAATGAATCCTTTTTTTCTTGTCAATACAACTAGCACATAGCATGTGATTAAAAAAGAAACAAAATGAAGAACAACTTTTAGGGAGCACTACTACTCTCTCTCTCTCTCTCTCTCTCAGAATGTCACACATCAAGGCAAATCTTAATAGTTCATAGTTAATCATCATATCAATATTAGCTTATAACCTGTTCTTAATTTTAAATGGCAAACAGTGCTAATAAATCACTATATATTTTTTACACTTCAGTAAAACATTATTGCCAGACTGTTCGTTTATACACCTTTCCTTATATAGAGGGAAATCATAGATTGATATATAATACACACGTTTGTGCATTATTAATTTGATTGTCAAGTTGACAATCAACTACACCTGCACTTAATATTTTCTGTTTTTACTGTTAAGTTTTATTTTGTGCCAGGATCACGAAGAGATTTTTAAAAAAATCTTTATAACATGACTTTTCTTTCTCACATACTTAATCGTCTTCCAAGGCCTTCTGCACAAGTCACATTCTTTTTATCAATAAAATAATTTTTAAAATGGAAATGAGGGAGAAGAAAAGGGGATGGACTGATACAGGTTAGTAATATTTTAACCTGAGAGAGAAGCATTCCCTATGATAATGATGATTGTTTTAAACTCTCCTAGAGCAAAATAAACTTCAGTTCTACGATCACTCTTTTTTTAAAAAAAGGTGGACTGAGGAGGGGATCGAATGATGATTAACTAGGATTTGTTGGGTTTCTTTGTTTTTGTTTTTAGGTAGCCACTGTTGTGAAAAATATAATACAGAGTTATCGGCTAGGTCCTAAAGGACTCATTTACATTGCCCAGTGCGAAAGTTGTCCTACAAGTTTAGAACAAGTAGTTGCCACCAACATGGCTTAAATATATTCAAGGCACTCAGATTTCCATTTTAAACCAAATGATAGTACAAATTTATCTTTTTGCTCTCGTTTCCTCATTTTTCAATTAAAGACTTATCTCCCCACCAAAAATTAACTGATATTGCCAATGTTTTAAAGACAGAAATCAAAGTAACAAGGAATGTTTTTCCCCTTTTCAGTGTTATCTGTCTATCCATAAAGGGTTAATTCAAAGCATATTTTCATTTATCTGTTAAAACACAAACATGGATATGATATATTACAGAATGTATGCAGCATGGTTGGTTGTTTAAAAATACTTGTTTTGCTTTTCTCTTTCTTTCTTTCTTTCTCTCTCTCTCTCTCTCTCTGTTTTCCTGGAACATCACTGGAAACAGCCATGGTGCTGTGCATGTGTGTGAGAGATCTTTTTGTCTGTTTGCTCAGCAAAGAATTTGGGGACATTTTTTTCAAAAAAACAGCCATAACATACCATACATGCTGTCTAATTTTTTAAAAAATTAATAAACATACACAACATGTAAATTATTGCACAAGAGAAAGGCTCAAAGTTTGCGTAGTATTGCCCCAATACAGATCATGCATTCAAATGATGAAAACAGAAAAGAAAGGAAAAAGAAACAAAACAAAAAGGAAGATGAAAACAGGTGTGCTGGTGACAAGCACTTTCTGAATATCATTCTTAGCTTCCAATATTTTACTCACAAGGGACTAGAAAATCTCTACACAGGGGGCCAGGAATAAATTGGGGGAAGGAAGGAGAAGGGGTCAAGTTAATATACCTCTATTCAGTTTTTATGTCATTATTCAAGACTCGATCACTGTGCCATTTTTTCATGTGTTTTTCCAGGGTACTGTACACGCTAAAAGGCATCTTACAAATTTCACATTTGTAAACGTCCTTCCCCACCTGACCATGCGTTTTCATGTGCCTGGTGAGTTTGCTACTCTGGGCGCAGGCGTAGTTACACAGCTCACATTTATAAGGCCTTTCCCCAGTGTGGCTTCTCCTGTGGACAGTGAGGTTACTACAGTTCTTGAAGACTTTCCCACAGTACTCACAAGTGTCGCTGCGTCTGCCCTCTTTTGAACTAGGCCTTCCAGGGCCTGGACCACTAATATGCGGGGTGCTCCCTCCACTTCCTGTACCGCTGCGGCCTGATATCCCTCCATCCATCTCCCCGGGAGGCGTCGAGAAGCGTAAACTTCCATTTTCAGAGGAGTGTTCTGAGGAGGAAGCAAAAGGCGATTGTCGGGAGTCTCCAAAGTTGAGGAATGGATCTTTTAGCTGCCGAGAAGCAGCATACCCAGCTAGCCACTGGGAGTAAACATTTTCAGTGTTAGGCATAGCTGTCGTGGGAAGGTCAAACTCCTTCTCAAGTTTGATGCGTTTAGAAAAAGGACTTAGGGAGCTTGGGCTACCCAAGAGCAGCTTTTTGGACAAACCTCCGGAGGCAGATTCACCAGGGGAACACCCCCGACCATTAATAGCACCATCATCGATGCGATCAGATTCACCAGCTACTGAGTCTTCATCACATGTATCTCTATGCACCTCAGATTCAGATAAATGCCCTCGTTTATGTTTCTCACCAAGAACCTGATGGAAAGCCTCACTGAAGTGCTGCATGGAACTCAGGACCATCCCTTGCATGACATCCGGGATAGAACGATTCTCCTCAATAGACCGTGAATTGTTTTCATGGTGCCGAGCTGCTTCTAGATTGATGCCAAACCCATAGTCTGGCCTTTCATTTTCAGTCAAATCCTCCTCCTCTTCTTCTTCCTCTTCTTCCTCCTCCTCCTCCTCTTCTTCCTCTTCTTCATCCCCATTTTCTGGAATAATATTAGAATCATTCTCACTTTTAAACTTAGCCACGACAGATTTGAGGGCACTGCTAGCACTGCCAACAAGATCACTGGTTCCGGGCTCTGGGGAACTGGCTGTTGAGAGGCCATCATCTGACTTCACAGTCATTGGGGAGGATTTGTGCATGTGTGTTTTCATGTGGCGTTTTAACTTGCTTGCTTGAGTGCATGCATGGTCACAAAGGTTGCACTTGTAGGGTTTTTCTCCAGTGTGGCTTCTACGATGGACAACTAAGTTGCTCTGAAATTTAAAGGTTTTCCCACAAAATTCACAGGACTTGGATTTGATAGGAGGCTGAGAAGGAGGAGGAGCAGACTGAAGAGGAGGAAGAGGAGGTGTTGCCAGAAATGGTGGCTTGCTGCCTGGCTGGAATGGTTGTAGTAACCTTTGCATAGGGCTGGGCCGGTTCGGTGACAATGGTGGACTAGAGGTGTTTCCAGCTAACTCCCTAAGCCGCCTGGAGAAATCCATAGCTGGAGGCTCCATGGCCATGGGGTTGAGTCGCAGCACCCTGTCGAAGGCACTGGGGTGATGGGTTGCAAGAGCCATTTCTTCAGCACCTAGGCGTTCTATGCGATGTGGATCCAAATGATGTCTTGGAGGGGGACTAAACAAAGGAGGTGTGGGAGGGAAACGCCCTTCTCCAAGACCTGATGCTTCTCTCGCGACTGACCCAGGTATTCTAAGAAGATTAAAAGGATTATTGTCTGCAATGTGAATCCCATGGAGTGGTGGCTGAGAAGGGCATTCTGCACCTAGTCCTGATGGGATACCAACCCGCGGTGTCAGAGGACTTCCATGTTCACTTTCTAAGTAGATTCTTAATCCATGAGTGTTCTGTGCATGTTGCAAGAGAAACCAGGCGCTGTTGAATGGCTGTTTACATGTTGTACACGTGTAACTGCTGGGTTCATCTTTACCTGTAAAACAACACAATGGTAACATCAATCTTTTAATTATCAAATTATTTCTAACATCAAAACAGAAGTTAACTTTTGTTGAATGAAATGCTAAATTGATCTAGTGCTTAATTCTGGCATTTGTAGTGGCCATTACGTTACCTTCAAAGCCACCTGTATTTACTGCCATAATTGGTTCCTCTCAATTAGACAAATCCTCTCTTATGGATTTGTCTAATTTTGTTCTAAAGCCCCTGAAGCCAATGGCCATTTACTGAGGCAACAAATCCCATCAATCTTTCTTCTGACATTTATGAGAGAAAAAGTCACTGCTTGTTTTCTGTATATCCTGCATAATGAATAACTCTGGTTACATGCATCTAACAATAAAAAAGATTAGATACTTATCTCCTTAATAGACTTCTTTAAAAAGTACCAATTACTGAACCAAAGGTGCTTTTTCTAGAGGCAACTGGACTTTCTGGTTTTACTTTGAAGATGTTTTGCTTCTCATCCAAGAAAACTTCAGCTCAAAGAAGCTTCTTGGATGAGAAGCGAAATGTCTTCAAAGAAAAACCAGAACGTTTAGTTGCCTCTTGAAAAAGCACCTTTGGGACAACCATGACCTGGATGACTGAGAATCTCCATAGACATCAATTATAGAGTACTATATACAACCATCAACATCAATGATTAAGCTCTTTGTTCTAGACCAGCATAAACAAACTTATTGTGCATACAAGCCTACATACCTGAGAATAAGTCTCTTATACTGGGACTCACATGTTTGTGTAGCATTGGATAGCATAACACTAAGGATTGTAGTCTAAGCACAAAAATAGCATTAATTCAGTTACATTTTCAGTTAACGTCAAAAATTTTAATGAGACTAATTCAATATAAACTTTACACTATAAATTTGGTTGTGCAATGCTACAGATTTGGTTAGGAAGAAATATTTTGGATCATCTCATTAAAACAGTTGTGATTTCTTCCAGGATCACATGACTACCAAGGGAACATTTCTACCACAATTGTGCAATTCTGCAAACAATGGCTAAATATGTGACTAAATATGCCGCTCTGGCTTATTCTGAAGCATTTCCTCCAGTCAAATATAAAATATTGCACAGCCTTAACTACAAAGCTTACTTTAGAATAATTTACTATTATTTCAGTGAAATGTTGTTTAAGTTTACAGATGCAGCGAACTGCACTTATGCTTACCTGAAACTATGTCCAACTGTTTTCAGTGGATACTACTCTTGTCTACAAATTATTATTGCCTATAGTTGCTTTATCAGCATACTGACTTTAAAACAAATATTTTTGAAATAATATAAAACTAAATTTTGAGGGCACAGATTGTTAATGATATAGGGGTAGAAATTAATTACTTATCAGTTTTCTTTTGCAAACATATGAACATAAAAAAAAATCAATTCCATTAAAATATCCCATTAAGAGTGATTAAACTGTCAAAATTAAACTGTTCAAAATATATGATACAATAGGGAGGTTTTTGGTGGGGAGGGGTGTTGAACTGACCTATAACATATACATTACCTCTGATAAAAGGGCAAATTACATATACGCTAGAGTTTCTGAAATGACAAGTTTAAATAAAAATATATTTCAGATAGTTCAATTCCCACATTTGACTGAAAAATCAGTTGTCTGTCTAAATTTAGTGAGCTGAACAAAAGCAACTATTGAAATCACAGTTTTTCTAGAAAATATTTAAGACTGTAAATGTGAATTTCATATTTTAAAATAGTTGCATTAGCTTTTTAAATATATGAGTGGGCATTCCTCTACTTATTCTTGTTAATTTCATTTTTAATCTATCATCCTATAAAGAATTCCAAGTGCTGAACACAGTTTCTCCCTTTTATATTCAGAATAATCCTGTTAGATCGATTAGGTTGAATGAAGGTAGCTGATGTAACATCTTCCACTAATCCTTGGGACTGAGAAAAATTTGGAGGCTTCTGTGCCTGGTCTGATATCTCCTACAAGCTAACTGGTTCTCAATCTAGATCAGTTTAACTATCAATTAGCTTATGGATGACTGAGTAAATGCATACGTGCATGCGTGCGTGTGTGTGCATATCCAGCATCAACAAGATTTGCATATGGTGCTCCTATGTTTATATGCAAGTGGCTAAAATAAAATGATAAAAGATTGCTAGCTTGTAATCTATATCTATGTCTGTCTGTCTTGGGGCGCAATGGCTCAGTGGTTAAAGAAGCTGAGCTTGTCAGCTGTAGAGCTGATAGCCAGGTTTTGAGACCCAAGCTCTGCGCAAAAGAGTGATCTCCCATTACTTGTGCCAGTTCGAAAATCAAACCTGAAAGAAATAATGACTTCATCCTTGATGAGTGTTGATTTAATCCTTGCATCTAGTTTGGCAGTTCAGTTTTCTTGAATATTTGGGTTTTCTAGGAATCTTTTTGATATACTCTAACTGTTCTGGCTTAAATTACTTTACCACTGTTTTCCTAGTATTTCTTATACTGTAGTGAACATCCTTAAATACACCAGTGAAGGATATGGAACCTATGGAACATCATAAATTAACAATTCTTCTTGTAAGGAAGAGTTAACAGGGAGGAGTCTAAAATCTTTACAAGGATTGGGGGAGAGCTGTCCGAATATAGAGTACCATATTCCCAGTAAATTTATCTTGAAGTAAAAATATGAAATCTGCCTCTGCTGATTCCATTAATCTTGCCCAGTAATGCTGAGGACACAGTCCACACACAAATATTATGAAATCCTGATATACATACTCAAATGACCAAGAACATGTATCTGAACTTCAGACTTTACACATTTCCTGAAAAAAAGATTTTTGTGTGAACATAATTGTCTCATAAACATAGAACTGATGGAGCAGAACAAGGCCAACTCCATCACTGTGTGAAATTAAGCAGATATTTGAAGCTGCAAACGGGCAGAGCCTACTTCCCACTTCCTGTTCTCTCAACTGGCTGCCCACAACAGTCTTTTTATTTCGTCTAAGACTTGTGGGCTTCAACTCCCAGAATTCCTGAGTCAGCCATAAAAGGGCCATAGTTACCCACTTCTGGTCTAAGACAAGTGGATTTTGGGAATGGTTTACTGTCCTACTAGTTTCACTATATAACCACTGCTATGAGATGGACCTCAGAATGACATACACAAGACATCTGTAGCACTTGTGGATAAGTCAACGTGGCCACTTCACAAGGTCATTTGGAAGACTCCTTCAAAATGATGTATAAAGGGCAGTTGGTCCTGGATGCAACACTACTGCTAAGGAAGAAGTCAATGACAGCAGCAATTTCTCTCTGTTTCAGGGAGTAGGTCTTCTGAAATTACAACTGAACTCAAATGTTGTACACATTCCTCTGCTCCTGCAGGATCTGACTCTGCCAACAGCCAGCATACAGTCCCTGGCACTGCTTCCCTATAGCAATAACCACCGCAACATAAAAAAGGGTCCCCCAATTCTGTAGTTATAAAAATGCATCTGATTATTAGGGCATAGTCCAAAGTCTATATTCCAGTAATTCTCCATAGTGTAAAGAATTTGCATTACAGGAAACACCTTGGTTGAAATCATTGAAAATATGCTAGTCAGAAAAGAGAGTTTTGAGCGAGATATGCCAACAGTTAAAATCTGTATAAAGTTGCATTATATGAGCTGATTGTGAAGTTGATGACTTGTTTTAATAATGCATAAATTGCCAAAAGTTACCAGGTAATAAATAGTATGTTCATGTGAGGAAACAAGAATATGTATTTTGTCGAATGCCCCTACAAATGCATGTCGTATTAATCTTTGAAGAACAAACTAGATTTACAATAGTATTTGACTGCAATATATACTTCTGTAATGACCTGTAATTTACTTTACATCAGTATTGATACTAGCGCTCAATATAGCCCACTTTTGGACAAAACTTCTTACAAGATTAGACAGTAAATGCCAAAATGAGTTTTCCAAACACATGCTTAATATATGTGCAGGTGGAAAAGAGGGAGAAAAACATGAAGTGGATGGATTTAATCTTGATCGTTCTTGTTTTTCTCCTTACTTCAATGATGAATAAGCAAAGTTTTATAAGGGGATTTTCATTATGTAAGGTACTGAATAAATAACTTTGG
>JANHFK010004005.1:365445-375639 GCA_036250565.1 Sibynophis collaris | reverse complement strand
GTGCACGTGAGACCCCACCCCACGCTCCCCACGCTTTTGGCACACGACAGCAAAAAGCTTCACCATTGCTGATCTAGAGTTTTATGAAACTTATCTGGTAGCTTAAGATAACACAAATATAAGAGAGAAATCCAGAGCACAATATCAACACAAAAGAAATGAATCACCTCTCACAAGAACAGGGGTCACCTGCACCCCACACCAATGCTTGGGAGAGCAGCCAGGTCTTGAAGGTCTTCCTGAATGCCCTCAGGGTGGGAGCTGTCACTTACGTTAAACACACAAGCAGAAATTTAAGACATAGTTTTGCTTGGTAAATCAGAGGGAATTAAGTACTCAACAAAAGTTAATTATATAATTAATTTGGGCTACTGTTTATAGAAAATAATAATTTGTGCTTAAAATACAAATAGCTGCTGTTTTGTGGTTAAGGTGTGCTAAATTGGAAGTTAAAAGATCTGGACTGTTATTTGTGAATTCCAGCTCTGCTATTTATTAGCAATTCAACTGAAGAATATTGAATGTTGCTTGTATGTACAGTATATCGAGTAAATATGCACTGCCTGATTCAGTAATACTCATACCTATCTTACTCATACCTACCCCAAAAATCTGTGCATACCTCTTTTGCAGGAAAGATGCCTGGCCTAAACTTTTTATACGTCATAACAGTAGCACACATTAACAATTACTCCAAACACCATCAGAGGACAATAGGTGGGTAGATATCAGAAATAAGATGAATACATTAAATGGACTTGAATTTGATTCATATTTTGTTTCCTTTTAGTTTTGGTTAATTTCGATAGTTGGATCTATTCAAGCCCTGCCATTGATGTCATCTTGGGAAGTCATTTTAGTGCCCATGCACCATGGATGTTTATATCTCTTTTGGTATTTGGGAAGTATGTAATCTAGAGAACTTAGATATCACATTGACAGGCTTTATTGAAATTAATTTGTAATACCTTACTGCTGGAACATTTCACCCATTACTTACTACATTGCAAAATTTATCAGTAATCCAGAATTAGGTTCATTATGCTCTTGTTAATCCATTTGAGTCAAGCTAGTTTACAAGAAAAAAAATCTATTTTCTATGGCTTGATAAAGGCCATAGAACATGTAACAAAACAAGCTGCATTGTTTGCGATGGCTGCAAGGAAGATACTAAAGCATATCCCCAAAAATGGTGCTGTTAATTATTATTATTATTTATTAAATTTATAAATGGGTATATTACCACATAATATATACAAGGTATGTATGGTACTCATATGGATTGCTGTAATTTTATGTGAATTTTGCTAAAACCTAAAGTTCTAAATAAATGTTTCAATACATGGCTTTATTCAACTAATAATGCCATGATTGATGCCTACAGCCATGGCCCATGAGCCCAATAGCAAACTAGGATGCTGGCAGCAGTCCATATCTGTGCCAGTCAATGGTATTTGTGACACATTTTTAAATGTTCAGTTGACTGAGTTTCATGTTTGATGAATAAAAGTCATAATAACAAATCATTTGGAACACAACATGCCAGATATCACAGTTGTCGAAAACTGAAACATACAATTCATTGACATTGCGGTACCAGGAGATGCCAGAGTCAAAAAAAAAAAAAAACTGGAAAAAATCACAAAATATTGCGACCTGGCCATCAAAACTACACGGCTATGGATGAAACATGTAACAGTGGTACCCATTGTCATCAGGGCACTTGGTACCATGTCCAACAATTTTACAAAACACTTCAAGAAGTTGCAGCTTCCTGCAATAACACCAGCAGAACTGCAAAAACTGTGCTACTCAGAGCATCATTTATTTTGAGAAGGTACTTGGTTGATACCTAGGACACTGGCAGCAACCCATATCAACCATTAGCACCAGTCAAGGATATTTGTGACACATTTTAAAATGTTCAGTTGACTTGAGTTTCATGTTGAAAAAGAGATAATAGATTTAAATAAATACATTTATTTGCAAAATGCCTTCTTCTGTTGACAGTGCTTCAGAACGTGTGTATGTGTTCATGTATAGTGCATCTCTGAGCAGCATGATGAAACATTTTCCTTGCATTACATTGTAACTCTGCCATTCCTGGAAAAGGTACTCTTACTTTAAGATACTGCTAACAGATGCTATATGAACATGTTTTCCCTTTCAAATCTATTGCAATGAACAGCCAGCCTTTTCACATCTATCCATTCAAAAATGGCCTCCAGAAACCAATACAGATCAGATGTAACTGAAAGACAGTTGGGTATCATCAAAGCTGAAATATATGGGTGACTTTCACAGTATATTTATTTCATAAAAAACCTAAGAGATAAGGGAAAACTCTGCAGCACCCAATATACCCCTTGCCATTAAGTGAATCCTCACTCTCTTGAAATATTCATCCAGGAAGGAACAGAGATACTGGAAAAAATATCTGCTCAGTCTGTTTTGATTTATGGATGGAAAACTATAATTCATACCAAACTAAGGATACTACAGAAATATGAGCAATAGAAAAACGTTCTTGATAAATGCTTCCCAACTTCTTGGTAAGTTTCGTAAGACATTTTCACTTGAACCCAACAAATGAACTCTAGGAATGAAACTGCTGGAGGTTTTACAGCATTAAAAAAATTAAATTTTTCAGATTTAAAATCCTTCTTTGCTCTCAGCATTTGATAACCACACATTTAAAGTTTATTATTTTAATTCCAGTAGTTTATATCATGATGGTGTTTGTACTTCAGTATTTTTAATTTTTTTATTTATTTTACTGGGTATTTAATAATGTGCATACAATGCCTAATGGGATTATTTAGTAATGGATACAATGATACAATATAGTTGTTACAAAACACATAAACAAAAAATAACAGCAATCAATATGCAGAATATGACCTAACTACAAATATAAAGAGAAGACTGCTATTATGGTTGGCTATTATAAATTTCAGATATTATAACCGTAAGAATGAAATATCAAACAACCAAATGCATATGTAAGTCAGATAAACAAACAAAGAAATATAGGGATAGAATCAAGTATTTTCTCCTCTCCCTCCTCACTCTTTCTTTTTTTCTTTCTTTTTCTTTCTTTCTCTCTCTTTTTGTGTAGAGCATGTTTGCAAATGTATCTTTTCTCTATTGTTTAGATGTACATTCTATAATGCCAGAACTGGCTGCAGTTACGGTAACTGTTAACTTCAGTTTGCCTATGAGCATTGCTTCAAATGGCCTACATGGTATCATTAGCATTAAGATTAATCTATCCCTAACTCCTGTTAAACTGACCATTACCTTGCCTACATGCTGGCTAATCTGAAATTCTACTGTTTAAATTGCACTTGTTTGACTCGCATTAGTTCTAGTGAGCTTGCTGGTTGCACATTAGTATAATGAAATGTGCAGTGATATTATTTATCTAGGGTTGGATCTAATTGCTCTTGGAAACTAATTAAAAAGGGAAAAGGTGTGGGAAGGTTAAGAAAAATATGCCGCTTATAGATACTGAGAATTGTTCTAGGGTGCACTTATGTTTTCCCTCCTTCCGATCAATTACTTATTGATAGACTTTCCAATTTGCATATCCTGAATCCTATAAAAACTGTAAAAACTATATTAATTTAGCAGTTAACAAAATTTATTCATTTCAGAATGTAAATCCAAATCTTCACTAACTGAACAAAACACACGTTTCTAACCAGAGTCATGAGGCATTCCAAATCTACTACATCACCCAGCAGATATTATACCAAATAGCTCTCTTTCATTTTATATTTTTGAATATCCTTTATAAAACTCTTAAAACTTGTTTCATAACTCTGTTGCAAATTTTACTTACACTGCTTACTCAGTTACATAATACATTACATTTTGAGATTTGATCTAGCATTACTACTCACTATCATAGGCACATTCACTGTTTCTTGAATAGGTATTAATGTTGTAAACTTCCTTATTAAAAAAATTAAAAGGTGGAAGGTGCTATTGTAGAGAAAGGGTTGTCAATCGGCAGACTTGGTCTCATTGGCTGATACCAGAGGACAATCCACTTCTGGATGCTGTTCCCATCGCAATGGAGAAAGGTAAGATACCGGAATATAAAAATCAGTGAGACAGATCAACCCCTCCCTTCTTACACCTCTTCCACAGCTACTAGAACAGTATTGTACAGTTGCACTTAAGAAGAAAAGGGAGTAGAAAACTGGTCTTGTACATAACTCCTTCCTTTCCTGTTCAGTTGCTCCAATTTTGAATGTTTTTAATGATATTGGTAGGTAATTCTTTTAGTATTGTTTTAGCTTTGACACTGCTCAAAATCACTTGGTTTATGAGATGGGTGGCTATAGAAATTGGATGGACGGATGAATGGATACATTTTCCTTTTTCTTGTATGAATTAACTGTGTGTTTGCTTATTTGCTTGTTAAGTTTATGTTGTATCTTTTTTTTCGTGGTGGTGGTGAGTTCAAAATAACATGCACAGTCCTCTCTTCTCCCATTTTACTTTTACAAAACATACATTGCGTAGTATGTGGCACTTAAAAGCTGGCTCTGACTGAGGGTTAAACTAGAACCCAGGTCTCTCCACCGATAATTCAGCACATTAACCAGTGGTGGGATTCAAATTTTTCCACTATCAGTTCTGTGGGCATGGCTTGGTGAGCGTGGCTTGATGGTGGGGGTCATGTGACTGAGTGGCATGGCCAACTCAATGTCACTCATGGCAAGGTGGGGCAGCACCATCCCACCAAGCCATGCCCACCAAACCACACTCACAGAACCAACAGAAAAGTTCGACCAAGTTTTCTAGCATTCAACCTGGCTGCTTCTCGCCTCCTTCTCCTGTTTGCTCTTTGTGTATGAGGCCGAGAAGGAGGAGAGAAGCAGCCAAGCTGAATCCTGCGGCAGGGAGAAGCCAAACTTTTCAGTCTCCCTTTGCAGAGGAGCTGCGCGGAGGGAAGCTCCTGTGGCCAGTCCCTTCATTGTCCCTCCCTTCCCTCTGCGTTGAAGTACCTTAAAGACTGCAGAGGCTGCCTTCCAAGCAGCTCTGCTAAGACGCCGTCCCTCGGGCACAGCAGCCCCTTCTTCTGGCTGGGTCTGGCCGCAAGCAGCCCCGGTAGGCAATGGGGTGTCCGTGCATGGCTGGTGTGAAAAACAGGGTGGCAATGGTGGCGACGGTCACAGGACAAGTCCTGTGACCTTCGCCATCGCGGTCCTGTTCGTGCGGGTTCCGCACATGTACCCCATTGCCTGCTGGTGCTGCTCGTGGCCGGACCCAGGCATGAGAATGGCCTGATGCGCAGGAGGGATGGCGTCATAGCAGAGCTGCTCGGAAGGCACCCGAAAATGACCGGCGGCTGGAGGCTTCCCGCAAAAGGCAGCTGAGCCTTGGCTATGTCCCACCCCCAAGGCGACCGAAAGGTAGGTGAGCAAGGCAGAGGGCAAGCAGACAGCAGCTCCAGAACAAGGCCAGAGCCGGAGTATGGAGCATTCCCCCACCTGGCCGAGGCAGGTGGACGGAGGCTTTGGCCTTGGGGAATGATGCATCCCTAGGTCCCAGCCCCCGACCTAAGGTGAAGGGCAAGTGGGTGCCATGCTTACCTTTGCTGATCTGAGCAGAGCGGCCGAGGTGCAGAAGAGATTGGTGAGGCGATTAGCTGGGCCATGTGACAAAGGCAACATATATAGGGCAGGGCGAGTGGGTGAGTGGGCGGGGCAAGCGGTGAGCGTGTGTAGGGCCAACCAGAGGTGATATTTACCGGTTTGGCGAATCAATTCAAATTGCTGCTACTGGTCCATGGGAACCGGTCTGAACCGGCTGAATACCACCTCTTGAGCTTAACCACAATTATTTATTTATTTATTTATAAAATGTATTGGCCATCCATCTTACCACAAGGTAACTCTGGGCAGCTTACAATCTTAAGTAGAGGATTACCTGTATGTAAATCCTGCAATTAAAAATAAAGGGAGACGAGCAAAAAATATATTGTGATATTCTGGATTTGAGTTATGATGTATCTGTAGTCTCCTCCCTGGGAAAAAAGGAGGAGGGGCTACTCCTGCCTTACTGCCCTGTAACAAAAATGTATGTTACTTCACCCATAGGACAACAGGCACAGAACTAGATATGTCAGAAGTCGTATAAAATTAATCTCCAGTTTAAGGCTACAGAATTATTAATCTGCTAGTTTACCCCAGTTCAGATCCACCATGCATGCACACGTGTCTCCCACCAGCCGGCTGGTCTTCAGGTCTCTGCCGCGCATGTGCAGGGGCGCATGCATAAGGGCTGCATGCACACTGAATTTTGGGACTTTGGGTGTGCACAAGCGTACTTTGGGCACTCAATCCGGAAAAGGTTAGCTATCACTGGAATATAGTCATTTGAGAACTAGAAAAATAATACTGTGCAGTATTAATAATACAGTAATAATACAGTCTGTTCTCCTAGAGGTGATGTCTCTTAACTTTAAGTTACTCCTTAGCTGGCAATCTAAAAGCTCGAAGTTTTTAAACATCCCAGTACACCAGGTTAATTATTTCATAACTGAACTTTCACATAGCCCTAAACCAAAGCCTAGCAAAATGAATTATGGATTAGTGCAAGGTAAAAATCGTGTCAAGTCCAAAACCAAGAATAATATGGTGATTCTTCCAAGCTGAGTTTTTTAACTGTTTTCACACTTCTTTTTAACTGTTTTCACAAAATCTTCTCAGACTCGAGGATTCTCCTATCTGCATGTACAATAATAGCGAGGGGCCGTCTTCACCCTTTTTCTCTCACACATAACATCCCAACCTAGCTGCCTCTTACTCCTCTGGAATGCACCCCTCCCTCCTGAGAATCCATCTCCTTACTACATACCATCACAATCCACAATACACGAATGCTGCCTTTTCCTACAAAGTGATATCATTAAACTGAATTTTTCCTGTACCCCTTCCATACTAAAATTGGGAAAACATGAACAACATGAAACTCCAGCAGACCATAGATTTTTTTCTCTCTCATTAAAGTGATATCTGATAAGGCATTATTTTTTATTTTATGAAATTCTTCATCTCAAGAACAATACCCACCTTGTTGTAAGGCAACAGATACATTTCTTAAACTACACTGCAAATAAAAAAAAACCAATTCAATGATTTGAAACTAATCCACTCTCTTATTAAGTTGAAACTGACATGATTTTCTGTACATAGGAGCTAGAAAGATGAAATCTGAGGTACTGAAGATGCTATCAAATAAATGTTGTAAGGCCTGAACCAATGCAAAACTATTTCCTCGAGAGTAATCTAATTGATTTAGTAGACTTACTCTAGGATATGAGATTTAGCACAAAAGCTTGTAGGGTTTTTTTAAAATTTATGATCATTTCCTTACAGTCCCCCATGTAATAAATCAAATAGTAAATAATCAAACCAGGGCTATTTCTTGCTGGTGTGTGCATATGTTGGTGGCCAAAGCTTTCACAATGATAGATTTATCTGCATGTTTTTAAGGATATTATTCTTGCAACCTGATTCCTATCTTTGGTTACTGGGCCATATGGCAAGGGGTTTAAAAACAATTTACAAAATGCCCAAGAATATATTAACTTTGCTGTAACCAGATGATACATTGAAGCATAAATTACATTTCCCAGTAAGGTCCTGCCTGACCCAGAAGAATTCATCCCAAGGGATGCCAGGCTGAAATAGCTTGACTTACCCAGTGGCAAAGCACGCTCTTCCAATCACTGAGAAAAAATTACTGATATATATAAGATGCAGCACCTCATCATTCACAATACATGCAAATTATTACTTTCCTGCCATATATAAAGGTAGAATGTTGTTGGTAGAAAGTCAGAAAAAATGGAAGATCTTATTTGTTTGATTATTGTAATTACAATCTGCTTTTCACTCTAAAACAATGCTTAAAGAAATTAATAGGTTAAAAATAAAATAAGAAACAAATCAAACAAACAAGACCTATATCAATAAAAGAAATCCACCTAGCTCAGTAGCCAAACAAGCTTACACATTGAACAGAAACATTTTGCAGTGAAAATATATCAGAGAGGACCCTAATCAGCCAAACTGGATGTTCCAAAACCAGAAGAAGGTGCTCTCATTACTTCCACCAAAAGTGTTTCCAATAGTAGTGGGATAAAAAGAAGGATTTATCTCAAAATTCTTAAAACATAATCAAACCTGTAACAGAAAATACAATATTTTAAACTGTCTATTATCAAGCCCTACAGGCCCCTGCATTTTAGGATGTTAGCAGTATCAGTATCAGTTTTCAAGACTGGAATTAAATAAAACAGTCTACCCTTGTCCTGATAGCAATCCCAACTAGATGAGCTAATTCTACTCTACTGTAAAGCTAGATTGACAGAAACTTGCAGGTCTGAAAGTACAATCTCCTCCCACTCTATCCAGATCTCCTTTCCAACCCAAGAAGTTAGGGAAGGCCTCTCGCCCCACCCATTATCCAGTTGAGGACTAGGCTGTCTCTTATCTGACTATTCTCTTGGCAGCGTCTCTGCCCAGTTTCTCGGTGATACCGAAAGCTAGAAATGGGAAACAGTTAGTACAGTTGTTTATTTTTGTACTTCTGTTTCTTTTTATTCAAATTTCTGCCTTCTCCCATTCTTGTTCCCTATATATTTCAGACTACCAAGGAAATTGGGTCAATAGATATCTAGTATGATTAATGTGGAATGGAAAAGCTTCAATCCCTAGTGCCGTGTAATGGGGTGAGCTCCCATTACTTGTCCCAGCTTCTGCCAACCTAGCAGTTCAAAAGCACGTAAAAATGCAAGTAGAAAAATAGGGACCACCTTTGGTGGGAAAGTAACAGCCTTCCATGCGCCTTTGGCGTTTAGTCATGCTGACCACATGACCATGGAGCCGGCTTTGGACAGCGCTGGCTCTTCAGCTTTAAAATGGATGAGCACTGCCCCCTAGAGTCGGAAACAACTAGCATATATGTGCGAGGGGAACCTTTACCTTACACCTAAATGTGCCGGATGTATACCTATTTTTCATTTAAAATAATAAGCATTTGTATATTAATTTAAAAGAACTGATAGCATCCCATTAGGTGCATTGTCATATTGATACTGTTAGGCTTCCAAGTAACGAAACAAAAGAAGACTCTGAGGCTAGAAGTTCCTCAAAGTTCCATTTATTATTGTCGATTCTCTCCACTAGGGAGTTCCATCTGATGGGACCCAGAGAGACAACCCTTTTCTGCTGTGGTGCCTCGACCCTTATTGCCTTCCAGAAAGCTCCCAAACTCTGTGTGTTTATCAAGCCTGAGAATCCCTGACAGCAAAGAGTCCATGTATCTCATGTAACCCTCTCATAATCAGTTTTTATTGATTATTTGTTTTAATAGGTTTTTATATTAGGTTTTAATACTTTCTTTTATAATACACCTCCTAGAATCATCTTGTATGAGATGGAAAGCCATATAAATTTGATAAGTGCATGCACACATATGCAAAGTCATTTGGCAACACAGGTTACTAACTCCATATCAACAAAACAAGTTCTATTGCTATCCAATGCAACTCTTAGAAGGGTGGGAAAGAAGCAGGACACATATCTAATACAACTTTGTAATACAATTAATTTAAGGGAAATGGTTTTTGAACAGGAGGAAGCACAGATATATCTATCCCTGCTTATCCCTGGCTATGTGATACTGGAAAGTGATATGGTTGTTTTAATGAGTACCAGACACATGCTATACATATAATCACTTTCATGAGTATGTTGCACAAACTTAAAACCCAAACTCTATTTCTTTTTATTAATGAAAGCATTGCCTATCTCTTTCTGAAATATATCTCCATAGAGGAGTGTGCTATGTTGCTGTATCACTTCATATATTACAAGATTTAGTGAGATCAGAGCTCCACATTAAGTCTGTGCAGCCTCAGATTGTTTTTCAATATGGGTGAGTCTATAATAAGAATTTTGATGGAAGTTACATTAGAAAATGCCTTTATAATGCCTTGGTAAGGCCACACTTGGAATATTGCATTCAGTTTTGGTCACCACGATGAAAAAAAGATGTGGAGACTCTAGAAAGAGTACAGAGAAGAGCAACAAAAATGATTAGGGGACTAGAGGCTAAAACATATGAAGAACGGTTGCAGGAACTGGGTATGTCTAGTTTAATGAAAAGAAG
>JANHFK010004005.1:311216-332265 GCA_036250565.1 Sibynophis collaris | reverse complement strand
AAGTTAATAAAGTGCTACAGTTTAAGATCCATATTGAATATATAATAGGCAATTCCATGGCCTCCTTGCAGATACTTTTAAAAATAATTTCTACAGAAAAAAATCATAGCAGATTGCCTTGAAGTGATGCAGGCTAGAGATCTAACATTATATTGCAACCTCTGACTAGGAACAGCTCACCAAGATTTCCAGCAGAATTCCTTTCTAAATCAGTTGCCAAAGATGCATTCAGCTAGAAATGCCACAGACTGAACCTGGGACCTTATATACATAAAGCATGAACATCTCTTATTTTCCCACGTGATCTTTTAAGTAATCAATAACATTTAAAAGACAAAGCAAAACAAAACAAAAGCTGGCAGGTAATGCTAAAATAACATACAGCCAGAGGAAACCGTCTCCCTCATTGTAATTGTCCTGAGCATATTTAATGTTCAACTACACTGAGAATCATATTCATTTTATCATTTTTGAGAGCTTTTGAGGCAGAAAAAAGGGTAGCTCTTCTAAGTACTGTATTGTTTTTCAGCCAAATTTTTACAGTGTGGACTTCAGCCTCTGGCCATTCTTTTCCCCCAAAAAAAGCCCTAATGTGTGAAGTGAGCATTACATTCTCTGTAAAGCACTTCATACCAAAGGGAGAAAACTAACAGGCAATCTGAGTCTTTCATACCCATTTCTCTACAGCAATTCCTAATCTCAGGAACAGGACATCATTCTAGAGATTCCAAAATGCGAGCATCAATAACCAGGCCCACCAATTAAAATGGGAGTTGGTTCCTACCTGAGACGCCCGTTCTCGGGACAGTGGGACCAACAGCCAGGCATGGGTTAACTCCTCTGTCATCTGATTGGACCGAGTCTGCAGATGATAGCTCCACCTCTTGCCTTTGCCTCTCCAGTTTTCGACGAGGGAGAATGCAGACTGGCGTGTTAATCTGAAAGAAAGGTAAACCCCAAGTGGGCCACCAGCCACCACCCTCCCGGCCCCGAATGAGAACAGGGTGGGGCTGGCTGCAGGTCCCACCATCCCGAGAATGGGTGTTTGAGGTAGGAACCAACGCCCATTCTCCTGTAAGGTGGGACCAGCAGCCAGGCATGGGACATACCAAAGCTGGTGTCCTAAAGGGAGGGAGATGGATGGGCCGGGACTCCCGTGGCCAGGTGGACCTGTTGTAGAACCCTCTGCCCAAAGGACGCCTCCGCCGAAGCATAGGAGTCGATCTTATAATGACGGATAAAGGGGGAAGCCGAGGTCCATGTGGCCGCCCGACAAACCTCCTCTAAGGATGCCTGTGTGGCCCACGTCACTGAAGTCGCCGCACTCCTAGTAGAGTGAGCAGAAATATTGGGAGGTGTCGCCAAGGCCATGCTAGTATAAGCTGTTGAGATACTGGCCCTAAGCCACCCCCCCAGTGTTGATGACGTAACCCAGTGACCCATGGTAGCTGGCAGGAAGGATACAAAAAGAGATTCCGATCTACGGAAGGCAGACATCCGGGCAATGTAAATCTTAAGGGTCCTGCGGATGTCCAAGGTGTGCCAACGGACTTCGAGGCAGTGATGGGGTCAGGGGCAGAAGTTGGGAAGGACCAATTCTTGAGCCCGGTGAAATTTAGAATTAATCTTGGGGATAAATATGGGGTCGAGATGGAGTACAACCCTATCTTGGTGAAACACACAGAGGTCGTCATTGATGGGCAGGGCTGCGAGCTCCGAGATGGGTTTAGCCGATGTTATGGCTACAAGAAATGTAGCCACTTTGAGGGAAAGCATCTGGAGGCTGGTGTCCCTCAAGGGCTCAAATGGGCTACGGGTGAGAACCGCCAATACACGTGACAGAACCCAAGTAGGGAAGCTATGGATGACTGGTGGCCGAATGTTGGTGGCCTCTCTGAAGAATCTCCTGGTAAGAGGCTTGTGGGAGAGGGGAAACCCGGAAACGCCCACCCAAACTGTAAAAAGAGCCGCTACTTGCCTGCGAAGGGTGTTGGGCGAAAGACCACCATTGAGGCCGTCCTGTAGGAATTCTAGGACTAGAGTAATGGAAGCTGAGGTGGGAACAACCATTCGAGCGGTACACCATTTGCAGAATGACTTCCATGTTGCGTTGTAAATTCGAGTGGTGGACACTTTGCAAGAGGCCTGGAGAGTTGTGATGATCCTAGCCAAGATGTTATCATTTCTCAAGATGCCCTGTTCAACCTACAGGCAGTTAGGTTGAGCCATCGAGGGTCTGGGTGTTGTAATTTCCCTTTGCTGAGGGATATGGCATCCAGCGGAATCTTCCAGGGCCGGGCAATACAAGGTCTGCGAACCAAGGTCTCCTCGGCCAGGGGGACAGGAGGATGAGTTCCGCGCATTCCTCGAGCACTTTCTGTATGACCCTTGGCAGCAGTGGAAGGGGAGGAAACGTGTAAAGGAGACCTGTCGGCCACGGGCAGCATAATGCATCGATCCCCTCTGCTTCTGGAGTTGGGAATCGGGCAAAAAATCTTTGGGTTTCTAGATTGTCCCAAGTGGCAAAGAGGTAGACATTGGGATAGCTGAACCATCGAGACAAGTCCTGGAAGAGTGTGGGGTGGAGACGCCACTCTGCTTGGTTGATCGGCGAGTGGCTGAGCCAATCCACTTGCGTATTGTTCACCCCTGAGATGTGAGTCGCTTGAATGGAATGTAGGTGAGTCTCTGCCCAAAGGCCCAGTGCTTCAGCTTCCTCCATGAGGGTTTGCAAGTGAGTGCCCCCCAGGCAATTGCTATGTGCCTTGGCAGAGACATTGTCCATCATGATAAGCATGTCTGGGTTCTGGACAGTGGCCTTGAAGGCTTGTAAGGCCAAATGGATGGCTCTGAGCTCTAGCCAATTGATGTTGTGGCTCAGTTCATCTTGAGTCCACATGCCCTGAACCATCTGAGAGTCCATGTGAGGACCCCACCCTTGGAGGCTGGCATCGGTGGTCACCACCAGGTGGTGGGGTTCTCGAAATAGCTGGCCTTTGGACAAGTTCCGTGTGGACTACCACGAGAGGGAGTCTTTTACCTCCCAGGGAAGAAGGACGATCTGATGGGACGTGGTTCATTTGGCTTGCTGGTATGGGAGGAGAAACCACTGCAGGGCTCTGAGGCGAGCCCAGGGAGTGATGCCAATACACGAGACCATCTTTCCCAGGATGGGAAGAGCAGCCGGAGGGAGGCTGATCCCTGCGCACAAACGTGCTGGGCCAGAAGCCTCAGGCTGGTCTGACACTCCCGGGAAAGATAGACCTTGGATTCCACAGTGTCTATGACAGCGCCCAAATGTGGCAGCTGAGTGGTTCTTTTCCCTGTTAATGGAAAAGCCATGGTCTTCTAATGCCTGAATGGTGGAGCTGAGGTCTCTCCGAGCCAGGTGTTCCGATTGGGACTGGATAAGAATGTATTATCAGGGGGACAGTCCTTAGATGACCCATAAGGGTGGCCATCAATTTCATGAACACCTGTGGGGCCGAGGAGAGGCCGAACGGCATGGCTTGGTATTGGTAATGGCGTCCCCTTTAGCAGAAGCGGAGATATTTCCTGTGGGCCAACAGGATGGGTACATGGAGGTATGCTTCCATCAAGTTGATTGACGTGAGGAAGTCACCTTCCCTGATGCTCTCTAGGATGGTTTGCAGAGATTGCATCTTGAACTGCCTGTATCTTATATGGTGGTTGAGGGACTTGAGGTCGAGAATTGCTCCTCAGCTCCCCCGAAGATTTCTGCACCACAAACAGTCGGGAGTAAAACACCAGGTCATGTTGATCCTCTGGCACCGGTTGTATGGCCTGAATTTCTAATAGATGAGAAATGGCAGATGACATTAGTTGTTGTTTCAACTGCTCTATCGATAGAGGACAGTGGATAAATAGGTTCAGGGGGATGGAGAGAAAGTCAAGGGAGAGGCCCGATCTTATTGTCTCCCTGACCCACTTGTCTGAGGTTGTGATGTTCCATTAGGTGGAGAAGGCCATCAAGCATCCCCCTATAGGAGGGGATCCTGCGGAAGGGGCGTTCCTTTCCTCCACGGAAGGGGCATCTGGGTGGGTAACGTAAGTCCTGTCTATCCTGTCTGTCTGATTGGCAGCCTTGTCGGGGGGGAATGGCCGGTTGAAACGATTCTATCCTGTCCCCCCCTCCAAATCCCGAAAGGGCCAAGGCCGAAAAAAAGGGGATGGTCTGGCCACTGATCTGCGTGTCATACTGGGCAGGATCATGTGTCTATCTTGGGACTCCACTAAGAGTAGATCCAGAGAGCTCCCAAAACGTTTTCCAGGGAAAAATGGGGAACTGGCCAGACGCCACTTGCTTTTAACATCCGCCTGCCAATGGCGGAGCCATAGGATGCGATGGGAAGTGTTAGTAGAGCCAATAGACTTGGCTGCAAATCTGGAGCCGTTAAGTGTTGTGTCTGCCGAGTACTCCAGGGCCGCTATAATTTTATTAAGGTCCTGAAGTGTTCTAGTATCAGCAGCGGGTAAACAGTCCTGTAATTGCTTCAACTAGAGCAAGGAGGCTCGGTTGAAGAATAATGCTGCTGATGTGACCTTAATGGACCAAAAGGCCGCCTGGTGAGATCGAAACCAAGGATTGTTCTAACCTTTTGTCCTCAGGGTGTAGAACCTCTTCAGGTGGTCCCATGAGCATGGAAGATGATGACAAGGCCACTATCGGAGCATTGACTGATGGAATAATTAGAAGATAATTCTGAAGCCACATTATAGAAGTACTTATCCAAATTTGTGGGGTACGCCCCCGAAGCCAGGGCAGTCCATTGGCGTTGTATCATATCAGTGAACAGTTTGGGGGCTGGAACCTCATCAGTTACAATGGCAGGTTCAGCAAACAACGTGCTAGAAGGGCCAGAGGAGTCCGTTGCTATTGGAGGGGAAGTGAATTCTGTGGTTACCCTAGCCTTGTGCAGCAGTGACCGGAACTGTTGAGGTTTAGATAGACCAACAAAGGAGAGCTGATCAGGCACTAGCCCTTCATCGTCTGATAATTCTTGATTCCTATAATCCTCCTCCTCCTCCTCCCCTTTAAAGACAGGGCTGCCTGGGTCAGAGTCCTCAGGTTCTTTTGGTTGAAGGTTTGAGGATCCCATATGGTGTCCCAAGTGATACTCAGGAAGTCTAGAGTAGTTAGAGCTGAGTGATTCTTTCCTCTGTTGGAGCCCAGCAGCTATGCCCTCTCTGATGGCATTTGAAATAAGGGCTGAAATGTCAGGCGAGACCTGAACCCCCCCGGGAGAATTGGCCAGAACCTGTAAGAATATTTGTGTATGTGGAAACTGAGGGTAAGCTCATCAGCCTGTTAGTATCCATGTGAAGGGTTGGGCTGCAGAAGTGGAAGAGGTCCAAACAATAAGGCTGTGTCAGCTGGAACTGCAGAAAAGGAAGGAGTGAAGCCATCTGGAGATAAGGCCTATGCAGGAGCCAACTCCAGATTAGGGGTTGGTGGTCCTTTGGAATCATCCCCTATTTGAGGATTAAGGGGAGTACCCCCAGAGGTGCTTGGGGGAACCTTGGCTTGTTTTGAGGCCTTCAAGAAGGCACGCTCCATTGCCTTATGACGCTTTTTAGCCTGTGTTTCCTCGGCTGTTTAGGATTCCTAGTAGTTTTAGCTCTTTTTGGAGGAATAATGCCTGATGTGCCTCGTTGTGCATCTTGTGCCTCTGATATAGGAGGCATGGGCCCACTATTCGAATCCAGATTGGTAGGCCTGGTGGCCATTTTGAGTGATGTCGAGATAAATTCAATCGACTTAGGTGTTACCACGAGGTAGGCCAAACTAGGCCGCAATTCAATTTCACTCTGTCGTTCAACCGATACGATTATAATAGGGCAATCTGGCCTGGTAAGAAGCTCTCTGCCCGCGCTCTAGGCCGGTGAGGCCCACTTGGGTCTATGGGCCTGTCTCAATGGGATCGCTCAGATCGGTGTTTGTTATCAGGTCGGTCTTACCAGCGTCCCGTGATGGGCCGATTGAATCATCTGGTGATGCAGAGTGCTGTCGTGGTATGGCTGTCACCACCGCGGTTTCCACGGTCAAGTGGCAAGAGGGTGGAGGCCTCCGGACCCTCGCAGCAATTCGAACAGAGCAAGGAAGCTCACAATCGCCCAGTGAAGCTCTGCCAGCTGGCACCTTTTCACTGCTTAAAACGGCTACCAGCAGTATGGGCTGTGGCGCCCTTCGCGCTGACAGTCAACCTCGACCAGCCAAGCTGGGAGGGAAATATGCTGAGAAGCAGCCTTCGGCAGTATCGAGCTAAGCACCCTTCACACCAGCAATTCAGAGAGCTCTGCCAGCCTCGCTGGAAGCCCTCCTAGGCGGTCCACCATCGTACGGCCGTCGGCAGGTTCGAGCTCGTAGCCCTTCACACCGGAATTGTAGAGCTACGAGCCGCCTTGGTAGATATTCAATTTCAAAGGGTAGCAGTTCATAATCGCAATTTTAATCAGAGAGCAAAAAAACACGTCTGTCCTAGACTGATCAAGTCTGAAAGCTGGGGAGGCAAAGACAAGAGGTGGAGCTATCATCTGCAGACTCGGTCCAATCAGATGACAGAGGAGTTAACCCATGCCTGGCTGCTGGTCCCACCTTACAGGAGAAGTTCAGTAGTTTTAAAGTATTTAATATTTTTAATGTTCAAGAATTCCTGAATTCCAGGAGCTACTCATTGACATTTGACTATACTGGATTCAATATCATATTTAACCAATGTTTTCAAACACAGTTTGATTCTGATCTGATCCTTATGTCATTCTTGCCCAGAATTCCCAGTCATCTTAACCTTTGACAGTATTATAGGCTTCCAGAAGTATATTCCTAACATGTTTGTTGGACAACACCAGGGTTGTGGGGTTTTTTACAACTATTTCTTTTTCTGGATTTGTAAGAAATATTTCTTTAGCTAGATACTCTTTGAGCATTTTAATTGTACTGGTTTTTGACTGTAATACTTCCTTCCTTCCTTCCTTCCTTCATTCAATCAAGCAATCAAGCAATTAATGATAAAAAGTCATGGATCTAGTTCAAGTTAACCTTTTCACTTTTGACTTGTATTAATATTTTAATTCTTCTGAAATAAATCCAGGACAGAAACTGGAATTTGAATTATCCAGTTCTAGATTATGACTACCATATGATTGCCTTCAGGCTAGTTAACAAGACATTACTACTAGTTCAATTATCCAGATACAGAAGCATGTGTGTAAGCACATGACTAGCAAAACAAAGCGTTCTCATTGCAAGTAATACCTGCTACAAACAGCTGCTGAGAAAAGTTCTTTTGCAAATCACATTCAACAAGACAACTTCACAGGACACAATAAACTGTATTGTGGGAAAGTCTTCAGGACACTCATGCTTAGTCTCTCTACACTAGCTTATACTCTTTAAACAAATTTGTATTATGTCTTCTTTTCCTAGATACTATATCTAACTGTTGTTTATTTCTGTTTTTACCATACATACTGACTTATGTGACTCAAGCTGAAGAATCAGGATGAAGTTTTATATTTCATTACATGTGTTCGTGAAAAGTTGCAATTTCCTAAAAACTCAAAGAAGGGTGGGGCAAAACATCAAATCAATGAACTGAGTTGTTGATTTGATCTTTAGCCTGTGGCTAAAAAGCCTGATGAAGACTTCATTAAAACCAATTACAGGGTAGGGCTTATTGCAAGGAAAATGTTGGTATTTTAGCTAATGATATAGACCAGTGATTGTTAACATTTTTGCCATCGCATGCCAAAAGCAGGGGGACCAGAGGGCCCGTTTTTTGCCCTCCCCAGGCTCCAGAGGCTTTCTAGGAGCCTGAGGAGGGCGAAAACGCCCCCCCCACCGGAGGCCCTCCGGAGGCCGGAAACAGCCCGTTTCCTGACTTCCAATGGGCCCAGAAGGCCCGAAAATCAGCTGGATGGCACACACATGCACACTGGAGCTGAGCTAGGGCAACACTCACATGTCCACAGATATGGCTCCACGTGCCACAGGTTCCCTATCATCGATATAGACTTAATAAAAATGTTGCGGTTGAAAAACGATATTTAAAGAGGGAAACCTCATTCAACAGTAAAATATAAGGTCCTGCTCAAATACTCTAAAGTTGAATCTGAATCTTATATATCTTGCATATAAAATGCTTTTCCTTTCTTTTGGTATTCCTGATATTTCTGACATCACAAAGCAGTGTCATCTTCCTTATGTGCTGGAATTTATAGGAGATTAAACTATTGGATTGAAATCTTGAGTACTCATGAAGGCAGATTTATTATAGCTATGCCTTAATCATAGTAATGTTTACCCTATAGTGGTTACAGCAATATAAATATTTCAATTTTCTGCTTTTTCTAAACCTTTAAAATAAATTAAAATAGTTAAACCTTAAGTAGAATAGCTATTGTTTATTCTTAATGCAAAAGAAGACTTTGAACATATACATTGCCATACATGATGCATAAAGATGCTTCAGCTACTTCTGGTACAGAGACAGCAATTACCAGTAATATATTTGGGGGTGGGGATCAAAAGCAATTGTCCTCTATGGGAAATTCTCTTGTGCAATATATTTTTGCAGAAGATCTGTGAACACTGATGCAAAATGGACAACTTATTGAGTTCAGTGGAGATTTGAATATCGGAATTTTGTGACAAATGATTCGCAAATAGTATTTCTTATACATCTGCATTTTCTTCTTTCTGATGACATTCATTTTTCCCTTGTAGCTTCACACAATCAGACAAAGTTAAAAATACTATGTAAATTAATAATGTATTCTGTGTTTAAATAATAAAAAAAAACATTTTCTACAATATATATATGTCTGGCTTCAGATAAAGCACCTAAAAGCTACTATTTATGCATGCCAGAAGTACTGGTGGCTTGTTTATTAACATTGGTCATAATGCTAGTGTTTTGTTTCCTTTTTTCCCCAAACAGTTTATCTGAAAAGGAGCTTTAAGTATTTGAAATGGAAAACTTTCACAGGGGTAGTGTTAAGATATTAAACTAAGTCTGAGAAGAAGTCCTAGTAAGTCTCTCGCAGCCCAACCCACTTCACAAAACTGTTATGAAACAGAACTCTATATAAACTGCATTGAGCTCCTGAAGAAAACATAGGATAAAATGCTGACAAATAAACAAATAGCAATAGCATTTAGACTTATATATAGCTTCACAGTGCTTTACAGCCCTCTCTAAGTGGTTAACAGAGTTATCATATTGCCCCCAACAATCTGGGTCCTCATTTTATCGACTTTGGAATGGATGGAAGGTTAAGTCAATCTTGAGCCAGTGACAATCGAACTGCTGTCAGGCAGCAGAATTACCCTGCAATACTGCATTCTAACCACTGCGCTACCAAATATAAGACCAATCTACCCAAATGGTTCCAAGATAGCAGACATCCTTTTCCCTCTTTTTTTTCCTCCCAGCTTTTTAGCTCAAAACACTTCTGGACAAAACTGCTTATTGAATATAGGATACTACTTAGCATGACTAAATTGGTTTTAACAGAAACAACAAAAATATTCATTGTAATGATGAATTTAACCTATTGTATAGTTGGTTCTCAATGTTAAGATTCCATTTTGTTAAATGGCATGCTAGGTTCCAGTAGATCCGCTAACGGCAGTATAACCAGAATTATTTATCAGTTCATAGATGAGGATGATGAGTTGAAAAAAAGATGGCCTGCTTAATGTCATCTAATGAGCTCAAAGAAAAGAAGAAAGCTGACTGCAAAGATCTACGGTAATTTGAAATATATTATTGACAATGAAATGTTTATGCCTATTGCCTTTAATTGTATAGTAACAACACACTGCATTGTGTTATTTACTGAAAGGATTCTGATTTGAAACTTAAGCTTCTCAGCTTTCCCAACTGTAAAGGCACAATTTGAACTTAGAACTTTCTAGTTGAAAGGTCAGTGCTTTTGAAAAATTCCCAATGCAACACAGCAATTTTGAGGGAGACAAACAAATGAGCAACAAATAAACATTTACTGCATCTCATGTTGATTACAAGGAAAGTACCTCATGCTGCTTTCCGTGAACCACAGTCATTTCCTAAACCTTATCAGAAATTCTTTCATGAGATCTGTAATTTGCTTGGATGAATTTACCATACTGATAATCTTATAAAGGCAATGAAAGTATAGGTAGTCCTCGACTTACAATTATTCATTTAGTGACTATTCGCCAGTCTCACTAAGTTATATTGGCACTGAAAAAAAGTTTTCACACTTACAAGCAATCAGGTGGTCAAAATTCAGGCGCTTGACAACTGGTGGTATTTATGACAGTTACACTATCCCTGGGTCATGTGATCACCATTTGTAACATTCCTGGCCAGAAAAATGACTGGCCCAAGGTTTCATGCCTATGGTGAGACTAGAAATCATGGTTTCCTTGTTTCTAGTCCGAATCTTTAATGATTACACCAAACAGGATCTTCCATACAGAAATGAAGGAATAAAAGACAGATCAGCCAATAACAGCAGAGGTCATATTTTAACAGCTCTAAGCAACTAGTGGGCTTTGAAGTACAAAAAACTTGTGATTTATTGATATAAAACCATCTGCAATAGAACCATGAAGTTTTCTAGATGAAAGTACTAGTGTTTTGATGCCACTGTGATAAAGACCCCAGTTTCAATAACTTCCATTATTTCCAACTGTTACATTTTATATCTTTCCTAGAATACATACAATCCCCAGTTTAAAACTGCTTGAATGGGGACAGAACTGCTTCTTTTTTCATTTATTCCTCATAAATCTACACCTCAAGAAGAGAGGTATTAATTCAGAAATGGACAAGCTAAAGGATTTTGAATATTAGTTGGTGAAAAGGCAAAAGAATAAGCTATCACTTTATTTCTCTTTTAGAATTTTTTTTTTCGTTTTCAGGTCCTGAATTACAGTACTACAAAGCCTCCTGATATGCCTAAGCTGTAGGATAATCCTTTTGAAGTTGAAGTGGTCAGTTCCTTGCCTCCTTAGACCTCTGTGCTCTAAGATAGGGATAGAATCCCAATTCTGAACACAAAAGATGCATTTTTTTTCTTGGAATACAAGGCAAGGTGGAGGTGGTATGGGCTGATAAGGGAGGATTTCCCTGCTCAAATTTCAAAAGATTCATACCATGGAAACCAAGCGAGAGAGGTGAAGGGAATAATCCATTTAAATTCTTGAATAACCACAGTCCAAACCTGAAAAAGTAAAGAGGGATACACTCTCTTTCACACTCCAATCATTGAAAGGTTTGCAGCAATCCAGATAAAAGATATGATGGAGACTGAACCAGTCTCTTAGCATCCTAAAATTCTAATGCAGACAATTCACTCCCAATGCTATAGATGAAGCATTTTAAAACAAAGCAACCTCTAAATAGAATTCTGTTTCTAGAAAGAAAAATGGTCTACCAAATTTAGAAATGATCAAAAATTAATAATATTGGGAGCAAATTTTATTCAAAAATTCATGTGTATGGCAGTTCCCCAACATATTTTGGGCAAGGATTATGCTGACATAAACAGCATTTTACAATTACATTATCATCCAGTTCCTGTGACAGATATTACAACTTTCTCCATGTTATGTTCCTCATCACCTGTCAATGAAAGCTAAGCATAGGGGGAAAATTCATGATGATGTTATAGCATAAGAAAAGTAAGTTATGTATTTTTTTAAGTATTTGACATACAGGATTTATCTTTTCAATGACACCCTTTTCTTCCATAATTTATTCAGAAAAAGTAAAATAAAATGTTCCTAAAATCTTTCTTTTTAACTCCAAACACATATTCATTTTACTTTTGTGACAATAACACTGGAGTAGTTTGTCGCTGCATTCTTCTGAGATATTGTTTTCAACTTCTTATCATTTTTGCAACATTGGATTTGTAAATGATCACCCATTCATTGACTAAAAATAAGCAAACCTTTTAAATTTTTGCAAAATTAGTCAAGGTTAACTAAGTGCTCCAATCAGTGGGACCATTTCTAACATTAGCAACTGTCTGCAGATGTCAAGCACCTGAAAAATTGATCAATAACTTGGTCGTTATTCTATATCTAAAATTGATTCTTCTTCCCCAATCCCTTCTCATTTCTTTTCTCTTGTCATCTAATAGATTATATATAATTTAAGAAATTACATTTTTCTTCATTTAGTTGTTTTATATGAATCATCACCCTCATAAATAAATCTACACAAATTACTAACAAATTACTCACAAAATATTAAGTCTAAATCAGACTAAATCTGTAATTCTATTTACCCATAAATTATATTTACCCATACATAAACCCAATAAACACAAATGGATTTACCCCTACCTTTGAATATCAATTAAAAGATTCCACTGCAAATACAACAGCAAATATATTCTAATCCCATAGAATGGGGATTATTATCTGTAGGGAAAACATGTACCCTCTAATCAAACTTTTTGAAGTTTAAAGTCTAGCTGGCCTTTGGTTAAAAACTTTTGCAAACATTTTGAGGTTCCCTGAGGCTTTTAATAACTACATCAGCTTCAAGATTTCCCATTTCCAGTAATCTTGCATATTTTGGATCCTTGATGAAAGAACCCCATTTCTTTATAGCACAAATTCTACAAACTCTGTTATATTTTATACTCCAGCCATACCATGGCACAGATAAAATTCAAAGAGTTTGAACTCTGAAATGTATACAAAGTTGCACTCATCTAGAAAAAGTAAAGTTTCTCCTGCAGGCTTGCAATAAGGGAATTACTTAAGCTTTTCTCAAAATTTAAACCTTAAACTATGCATTTCCGGAATTTATTTTCTTCCCTTACCCCAGCTCCAAATCTTTCCAATACACTGGAAGCTGTGCTGAGTATCAACCACTACACTGAGCTTTTAGAATTGGGTCAAACTCTAAAAACTTCAAGTAGTTTTTAGAACTTTCCCTGCTTTGGTGAAACATTTATTAATACAACATGAAATATTTATTATTTGTTTCCAACACACACTACTTCCTAGACATAAAAGATGGCATAGTCCCTTCTTCCAAAAGGATAAAAAAAAAAAAAAGTGAACAGCGTGAGCTGCCAAATTTTCTAGCATAGCAAAAGAGACAGCAGAGTGTGCTTTGCTATGCATGGCCTTTAGAGTAAAATTTCCACTGGTAAAAAATTTGTAATCAAGAAATTGGGACTGGTAAATCCCATTTGTTGATATGGTCAATCTTCTGGTGGATTCAGTATTTTTGAAGGGTGAAGGGCAAGAAGAGAGAAAATGGGCGAAGCCTGTTAAGCATGAAGACATACATACATTTTTTTCTCCCTATTGGGTAACATGGAACCTTTTCCACAGCTGAAACATGTATTTCTATATGTTGGAGAACAGGAAAATGAAGTTTCAGAGATTTCCTGATATCAGTAGGGAAAAGTTGAGCTAACTGATATGATCTGGTCCCAAAGTTCTGAAAACCTGAAGTTACATCTTGCTTTTCTTTTTCACTATACGCTGCAAAAAACAGCTGCTGTATTTTCAACTTTGGGACACCTCGAAGACATAGCACCAAACTCCATAACTTGGATTACCTCCAGAAATAATATTGCCTGCTTGGTGAGTGAAGAAAGGGGTAATTTCTTGATTTATAATGAACTATAGTAGATGTCAGAGGGGAAGTAATCCTCAATGGAAAATTTCAGCGTACTCCTCACAAATGGCTTTGTTCTTTTGCACTGTTCCAAGTAGCTAATGTATTCTCTCACTTCATTCTGGCCATCCATCTTAAGCCTTCCTAATGGAGCTCCTAAATGCTGACACTTCGGGAAACAGTCTAAAATCTCTAACCTCCTACACCAGTCTGCAACAGAAATGGTCAAGGGTGAACATTCAGGGTTTCACATAACAAAGAAGAACCTCATCAGTCTTTCCTCCAAACACAACTGGATAGAAGTATTGACTTTTTCCAGAAAAGAATTCATATTGAAATGTAATATAAATATGCCAGTTAAGGCTTGGGAGGAGTGGGGAAACAAAAATTGACATAAGGAAAAGCTCTAATGAAACTATTCAAAGCATGATGAGTGCCACTATAACTAGTCCTCAACTTACAACCATTCACTTAATGACCCTTCAAAGTTACAATGGCACTGAAAAAAATAACTTACAACAGTTCCTTGTATTTATGACTGCTGTAGTAAATTTGGGAGCTTGGCAACTGGCATGTATTTACAATGGCTGCATTGTAAATGCAATCACCATTTGCAAAGTTCCCGGCTTATGACAAGCAAAGTCAATGAAGCAAGACAGATTTACTTAATGACTGCATGATTAATTTAACAACCATGACAAATAGGTGGTAAAATCCAGCATGACTCACTTAACAACCATTTTGCTTAGCAACAGAAATTCTTGTTCCAATTGTGGTAGTAAGTCTAGGACTACCTATAAATCTTAATTTTGTTTTAAAGAATGAGACAATTATTATTTCAGTTGTCTATCATGGATAGGGATTTCTAAATGTTAGAAGTTGAATGTAATAAAGGCTGTTTCCTTTATTCTGAAAAGCATCTGTCTAATCACTGCTGGAAGCAAAACAAAATGCTGAGTAGATATCTCTTAAACAGATTCAGCAAGTCTTGGTATATGTGTGTATCACTTCATTAATCTACTTCTATTTTTGCCCATATTAGACACAAGCTGTGTAACACTTCTTCTAGAATTACACCATATCAAGGGATGGGGAGGACAATAAATATGCAAATATCCACCACCCCCTTCCAAAATTCCAGATGTTGAAAGACAGTATATATAGGGGTTAGGCTCTAATTATTTTCACTTCATCTTCAGTATTACAGAAGTCCCTGAAGTTGGTGACCATTTTGAAGCACCACTGTCCTACATAGTGCTACTTAGCTAATTGGTGTAACATAAGAAAAAATGAGCTCTTCAGGCAAGTTATTACAAAATGTATAAATTACTCATATGTCATTTCCATATATGTATCTTTAATACAGTCATAAGAATTCTATTTTGTTTTGTTTTATATTTTAACTTTATAAAATGCACCGTGTTTTTCTAACACAGAGAAAAATGTCTAAGAATGCTACCTAATGTCTTTTCAATGAACAACCACAGTAAAGGCTTTCATTTAATTTATCCATCTGCTGTTAGGAGGAACATGACAAGAAAACTTTGGAACTGCCAGTATCAATGGCGGAACCGTATGACTAGTTAAACCAATAAAATATCAGCTATTTTATAATTCTCTGAATGTAAAATCTACACATTTGCATGATGTGATAGCCATTTGTCTAAAAGTAATAAAAATAACTAAAGCTATAACGAAATGGCAATTGTGGAAGAAGAGATATTGATAATTTCATCATATGAGTAGATGGCAGCATCTGACATGTGTTGCGTGCCTCCTCTTCCAAGTAACCCCTGCATCAGTTTTATCTCCTAAAAACACTCAGCAAACATCGCTACATTAGACTGACAGAGCAGGAAAACTGCTCCTCAAAACATGTTGGAACATTTCCCTCGCTTGGTGCCAAAAATGTGTCTGCCTCTCAAACCTGTAGGTAGGCGGACATGGGTGTGGTATTCCTTTCATAAAGGAAAACTTGGCAGTTGAAAATCCAGGAGAAACTTATCTTGTGCTATTCTTCTTCCCTCATGAGATGGGGGTGGGAGATCCAGTTGAAAAGATGTCCAGGAGACCACTGCAGCATACAGATTTGAAATATGCCTGACTTTGCTACCTTTATCAACTTCATAAATTTAAGCTTAGAAAAGTCCTATTGTTTTAGCAATTTAAAGTTGCCTTGCTTAGGTTTCTAATAGAGAATCATTTTGTGTATAACAATCACACGTATTGAAGTTTTAAAGGTTTTATCATTCACATTTATAATTAAATTCACCCAGACTCCAAGGTGTGCTTCAGAATTTTTTTATGGTGAGTTTTTGCAAATCTCTGTTCTGACATGTTCCTTGCCTCCCCCTTCCCCCCGGAGTTTTCTTTTCCTTTAAAAAAAAATTATAGTCAATGGTTTTATTCAAAGTCATTCAGGAAATTGTGTCTTCTGCTTTAGTGAGGCTAATCCTGGAAAGCTAACGCAAAGATAAATCACTCATTAAACTCTTCCAGTATTGAAAAGCTCAAGCTATGTCACCTTAACTTCTAGTGAAAACAACAAAGGCTGCACTCTTGTGAAAGAAAGAAAAAACAGCAATAAGTTTGCTAATGTGAGGTAATTTGTGGAAGACAAAGGAATTTTTCTAGAAAATGCCCACATGTTTTATTTGTAATTGCTCCCTCTTTTGTCTAAAAAGAAGGATTAATCTTAGAAGAAATAACAATCACATTTTTCATACATATAATAAAATCACAGCCAATCAATTGCTTTGCATCTATCTTATTAGAGATTTTTTTGAATGAAGGTTTTTTCAACTTCTTTTAATGTGGTTTACAGATTCTCAAGGCTGGTAAAGATTTTGCTGATTCTACTAGCTATCACTTTTTATTTTTGGTTAAAATTTTATTGTCAAAATTGGGATCATGATATTGATACATTAGAGTATTATACAGACAAATTTCTGACAGTTCATCTTGGCACAATCTGGTTCTTTCAAAAAGATGACAAGCTTAGATATTTGGTTATTAATTGATATTTTAGATTTACCGTCAGAAAAAAATGGAATAGGCAGTAGTGGTGTGGTGGCAGAATAAGACCTTAATATGGTACTTTTGGAGCAAAGTTTGCCCAATGTATTGCCTTTTTTATTTAATCAGATTAAAATATATTCTTTGATCTGGGGCTATTACAAATTAAACTATTCCTCACTTATCAAGATATCTCATAGAACTTATCAAGGACGCTCTTTATATCTTTTTGATTCAATCTGTAATTCTATAATAAATGGTCTGTCTTCTGAAGACATTCTGCATGTAAAATTAATTGGAGCTGTACACAAATTGTTGTTAATAGACTGGTGATATATTATGTTGCATTCATCATTATTAAAATTCTATTTAAACCCCTAATCTTTTTTTAAAAGACGACAATTAACATATGATGCTGGAGGAGGAGAAATGTTCCTGACATCCAGCTTTGGGCAAATATCTAGCCTTCTATTTCATTATATTATCTAAATGAAGAAGTCAAAAATCTACTAAGAGCACAATCAAGAAGTTATTATGTGACTGCTCTGATATCATAACAGAGGCTTGATTTTTTAGTCAAAATTACACTGAATTTCCAACATGAAAAGCTATGAGGCAAACTTGGGAGATCTTTCTGCAACACTAGAATCACTTTTGGTGAAATGAATGGCTATATAAATTTGATAAATTAAAAAAAAAACTATTAAGACAGAAATATAATTCTGATCCTTATTAACAGATCAACACACTAGAGGAAAACACTAATAAGAAAACAGAAAACAGTCTCTCTTTTCCACTTTTTATTGGAATTCATAGGCTAATTAACAGGGAAATACTTTGGACAGGTAATTGTCAACGAAGTTTGTAAACCATTTTTTTATTTAAAACAGGAGACATGGTGGTGCAGTGGTTAGAATGCAATATTGCAGACTAAAATGCCCACAGCCAGTTCGATCCTGGCTAGCTCAAATTTGACTCATCATTCCATCCTTCCAAGGTCAGTAAAATGAGGACCCAGATTGTTGGCAGTAATATGCTGGTATTTGTAAAACACTTAAGAGAGTACTGTAAAACACTATGGAACACTATATAACTCTTAAGCGCTATTGCTATTGCTAAAACTGCAGAAGGTAGTATATTCAATTAAGGCATCTTTGATTCCACAAGTCCAGGCACTCATTCTAGTAGTATCTAAAACTCTTTGAGTTACTATTAACACTGAAATGTATAGTATATTTATAAACAATTAGAAATATTATCAAGTCTTTTAAAAAGCATTTTAAAGCATAATTTAAACTCTGTTAGTTTGAAACAGAGAAGTGGTGGAATATTAACAAATCAATAGTTAAGGGTCTTAAAGAATATTAAGTATGCTTCTTTTGTTCTTAAAATGAGATTAATTCATGTTTATGGGACATTTCCGAATGCTTTAAAAAGAGTTGTCAACTTCATTATTCTGGAAGTATAAAAAATGGAGGGCATGTTTATGTATATGTCAATATGCTAATCATTTAAGTGCTATAGCACCATTTGCAGTTTCAACTGCAATATACAGGTAGTTTTCAACTTACGACCGTAATGGAGCCTGTTTATTATGGTTGTAAGTCATAGTGGTCATTAAGTGAGCCATGCATATTGTCACCCTGCCTAATAATTACATTGTTAGCTTTCTGCTCTCACCATTGCTGTCATTAAGTAAACAAGTGTGTTGTTTTAGTGAAGCACAGGATGACTCAGGAGGTCGGGGAAATCCTGGGAAGTCTGGCACAGCCCCAGTCCCACATTGCAGCATCTCCCCAACTCACACATGGTCTGCCTTGGATCTCCCCCACTCTCTGAAGGATGCTGTGCTCCACCTTCCACTCTACTGGGTACTGCATGCCTCAAACATGCTTCCCACCAGCACTGGGTGTCACAACATCTTTCCTAAAAGGGGGGAGGGGGGGGATTTTGTTCATATGACTGCAGGAAATTGAAATGGCTGGATCTTTGAATTCAAGTCTTTCAGTACCATTGTAATTGCAAACACTCACCATAAAAGCAGACTTAAGTCAATAACTACTTGTATTTTACACGGTTGCTGCTCTGGATAGTATCTTAACCTGAACCCTATCTGCAGATTCCTCAGGGTTTCCTCAATGTTTTCAGAAACTCAAGGTCCCTAGAGGAGCTTCCCATTAGGAAAGGGCTTCTTTCCTGAGATGATCATCCCCAAAGCACAGCCGTTTCCTGCCACTCAGATGAGAATTTAGCTCACAAAACCTTTCAACCAGTTCTGTAACCTCCTACACAACAAATTATGGCATTCTTTTTGTATCTAGTTTTATAGAAGTAAATCTCTGCCCTGTTTTGCCATTTTTCTGTATATTTTTGAATTAAGTTTTTAAGCAGATAAAGCTCTGTGTTTTATTATTTATGATAGCTGTAAAAGGGCCTTTTAAAATTTATTTGTTATAAATTTTAGGGTTATAGAACTGTTGCTGGGCCACTTCTGCAGAAGAGTACAATAAAATAAAATTGTATGATGTAACATAAAACAGTAAACGTATTTTTTGTTTGAAAAGGGGAAATTTTGTTTCTGTAAACAGGAACATCCTAGGATAGGATTTAAAAAGACTAAATCTTGTTTTCTTTTAATGTATCATGAAACTAATATCCAAATCGCAGCTAGATTCTATCATAAGTCAAACTTAGGAAAATGCTTATTTTGAATAACTTAGTTCAATTCCAAGTTACAAATTTTTTTTTCTGTACTTTTACTATCCAGTGTTGAGTTTCAGTTTTATTTTGGGAGCTTCAATAGACAAGAACATATATTTTAACTTTGTAAATGAAAACAAAGTTCTTCAGAATTATTTATGAATCTAATTTCTTCATGTACAGAATGTTATTATAATCACACAATGTACATCTTATTTCTTAAAATATTTTCCTACACTTTCAAAATGTATTCAAAGTATTAATTAAATATGCAAGTTGTCATCAAAAAACAAAATAATCAAAATATCTCAACTTTCAGTTAATACTTATGTAGGCTAATTTCGCCCAATTTTAACTCCCAGAGAGAACTGTGTAAGATTTAAAACACATTAAAGTTTTGTTAGGCAGAAGTGATCATTTGTTTAAATGAAGGCAAAATATTCTAGTTCAGTGATGGCGCACCTATGGCACGCATGCCACAGGTGGCACACGGAGCTATATCGGTGGGCACGTGATAATTGGTCCAGCTCAGCTAATTTTCAGGCAGGAAGGGGAGAAAAGGGGCGTTGGTCTTACCTGATACACCCTTTCTCTTACAACGGGAACAGCATCCAGGCCTTTGGAGGGCCAAAAACCCCAGAACTTCCGGTCTCACTGGAAGTTGGAAAATGGGCGGTTTCCGGCCTCCGGAGGGCCTCCTTATGGGTGTGGGCACGCACGTGCGACTCCCCCCCTCTGCCCTCCCTCCTTTTGGCACCCGAAGCAAAAAAGGTTAGTCATCACTGACCTAGATTGTTCCAACACTGAAAGATCAGTGATGTATTATTTGTTTTTAAAAAATTTTAAAAAACTTAAAAACCAGAAAAGACATGTCCCCACTTCTCTGACACCTTTCGTAAGATGTCAAGACCCAGTTCCTCCATCTAATTATCTCTTAGGCTTCTCTGATTTATTTTTGTTCAAGACAGATGAGGAACAATGGTTGTATTCAGCCGGTTCAGACCAGTTTGAGCAAACCGGTAGTGGCGACCTGTGGTGGGCCACCCACCCGCCCCAGCGCTATGCCATCCTATTTTACCACATTTTCTATGCCGCGCAGATGCGTGGAAAGCATGCGCATGAGGAAAGCGATTTTTGGTGCGCAGCGAACCGGTGGTAAAATTATGTGAAACCCACCTCTGATGAGGAAACTTGGCTGCTCACAATATATGGAAGAGCAGTTTCCTTGAGAAAGTGAGTTAACATATTTCTGAATTAGTCAACCAGGTTTTTCAGTGGTTTCAATAAGAGAAAGGATGACAACAGCGTCAAGAACTGGGAATGGATACATTCCAGTATCAAATCAGGCTTGCCTAAATCCAGTCCAGCCCTTTTGACCTCATTTTATAACAGGGGAATAAACAGATTCATAGACAGAGGGATAGAATCAAGATCACGTGAAGTGTTAATATCACTTTATAAGGCCTTGGTAAGGCCACACTTGGAATATTGCATTCAGCTTTGGTCGCCACGATGTCAAAAAGATGTGAAAACTCTACAAAGAGTGCAGAGAAGAGCAACAAAGATGGTTAGAAAACTAGAGGCTAAAACATTGCAGGAACGGTTGCAGGAACTAGGTATGTCTAGTTTAATAAAAAGAAGGATTAGGAGAGACATGATAGCAGTCTTCCAATATCTCA